>OMLC01043412.1:0-14820 GCA_900302585.1 Regalecus glesne
TAAATGTGTGTTGTGTGAGACTTCCACAACAGCCTCTCATTCCTATTCTCCGTGGTTAGGCAGTGAGATATCAAGAAAATATAGCTGATGTCATTTTTCTCACTCATTAGTACTTGCACAGGACCACTGGGAGGAGTCAAACCCACTGCCTTAATTAAAGTGAAGATCACAAATGGATGTCATGCCGAGAGATCAGTCTAAGACATAGGCTGATCCTTGCATCCATTTTGAGAAAGTCATAATGCAGATTTTCCGTATAATGTGGTAGAATTTCAAAAGGGTTTGTGTTGAGTTGAGTCTATGTATTGGTTCTGTTGCCTTTCTTTACCCTGACAGTCTTACTCTCCGTCTCCAGGTCAGACAGGCCGTTATGTTTTGATCCAGCGTCTGAGGGACACAGAGAGGCAGCTGTTGGCCACCGAGAGGCCTCTGGAGTCTCTGGCTAAGCTAGGCCAGCATGGCAGTGAGGTTCAGTTCTTCCTGCGCCGTACTGGGCCGAGCAGTGACGGACCTGTGATGAAACAAGACAAACTAACCCCAAACCCCTTGCCCAAACACCCGGAGCCAGAGCCTTCCAAACGCAATCAGCCCAAGAAGGCCCTCACTTTCAACCTCGGCCCGTCCACCTCCCCAACAGCCAAAGCCAGTCAATTGAGGAGGTCTCCTCGGGACTCGCCAGAGCAGAGAGCCTCCCCATCTCCCTCCCCCAGCCCTGTATCCCTGCTGGTGCCATCTCCCTCTGCCTCTCCTCCAGTGGGACCGTCCAAAGAGGAGGTCTTTCGTCAGGTTCTCCAGCAGCAAGAGAGACTGAGGGCTATCGAGGTCCAGCTAGAAGCCTTAGAGAGGGAGTCACGAGCCTGGGAGCGTCCCTCCCCATCCCCCTGTCCCTCCCCCGTCTCTGATGCTCGCTTCCAGGAAGAAGTGGAGGTTTTGGAGGTAGCATTGAGGAGGAACCAGGCCGAGCTGGCACACGAGTTGTTCTGGGAAGAGGAGCTTCGAACAGAGATGGAGAGGGAGCGAAGTATGAGGCGGAAGCTGGGGGATCTCCATGCTAAGATGGACGACTGTGGCAGGCGGCTCCATGACTTTTCGGTTCGCTCCAATCAGCTTGAGCAAGAGATCCAACAGGAGAGCCAGTCAAGTGGGCTCCACACTGGGAGAGCCAACGGTGGCGGCCTTGAAGAGTCCCTAGAGGCTGTGAAGGCAGAGCTCCAGAGCCAGGACAAGCATGGGGCAGAGCTGGGGGAGCAGCTATCTGAGACTAAACAGGCTCTGGGGAAAGCTGAGACTCTGCTGCAGGTAAGGGGAGAGGTCAAGGCGCTGGAGAAAAGGGTGTAAGTCCACTTTAGCCCTTGTCAGTCATTGCACCACATGGATGTAGGACAGACACTCCACTACCCATCTTGTCGGCCGTATCCCTCTCCTATATTGCAGCAGACACACACAAGAGCAAGATCACTCATTCTTAGGGAGATAATAGAAAGACAAAGGGAATGTGATTAACTGTGATGAAGCCAAATGTAATAAATGAACGAAAATATATTTATTTAGCCAAAGACATTACAAGGACCTAAATGTGATATGCTATGCCGACCCTGTATGAATTTTTTTTTATTGTTGAAAGTGTTATTTCAGACTGGCTGTACCAGTTTGGCAGGTGTGCACCCATGGTTACTAATGGTGTTTATATTACATTGACAGTATCTACATATCCTTTTACCTGTGTGTATGGGAAAAAGAGAATGAAAGAAATAAGAATAAAAAATATTGTTCCATACCACAATGAGACCCCTCTTACTGGATCAACTGGACTGCAACTTGTCGAAGCTCGTGGTGTCATTGTATGCCTGTTTTCTATCGGTGGACGCTGACAAAGATATCACCTTTGCAGTGCACTTTATCCTCTGAAGAAAAGCTCAGCCCTGATTGTAGTGAAATTTAATCTTTTGCTCCAACCCGAGACTTGAGTTCATCCACTTTATGAAGCTGAGGCACACAGTAGTTCCAGCCAGAGGAGCAGAGACATTTATATCCTTTTCTTATGGTGCTATTGGGTGTTTCATAGCAAGGAGATGCGTTGCGTAATGAAACTGTTGTTTTTTTTTGCTCCGTGTTTCCAAGATGTTCTAGTGTTTTGAGTAGAAGTTTAATGCATTTACCACACTGTTCATTAGGGAAGACCATCAAGACTGTAGGATCATTCCAGCCCATTTCTATTTAACAGGGACTCTAATAATGACTATGCCATTGGCCAGAAAACTGATTAAAAGACAATTAAAAGCTCTTTTCATTTCAGTCAATCATCTTAAGAGGACCGTGACAGCCTCTGGGGGTGAACTTGAGACAGATTTAGAGTCTGGTCTGCGAAGCTCAGAAATGGATGTAGTGAGGCTGAGGAAGTTGCGGCACGGTGAAGGAGCATGCTAAGTAGGCAGCCCCGAGAAACTTGCCAAACGGTACAGAGAGGAGCCCGCAGCAAAACCAAAAGTGATTTGCTGGGCTTATGTTTTTCACACTTATCGTATATACCGTCATGTTGCAACATGGCCCCGTGGTGTCATAGTCACAGTGCTCATCCAAATTCAACAAAACCGGGTTAGACTCGCCACCCAGGTAGCTAGCACCCTGAAGACGTACTTTATGCCAGGATGTCTGTTTTTTTTAACCATTCTGCTCAACATATTAACACCGATAATTGAATTCCAGATAATGAAAACTCCGCTTCCTTGTGGAGGGGTTGTCGGCCTGACATTATCAGTCGGCTCATCTGATGCGTGCCTGACAGCCGCCTCTTGCTGGTGATGAGCACAGGGCCCGTGGCCCTAAACTGAGGCTTCCAGGTGTGACCTGCCTCAGCAGGCTTGCCTCTGTCCCTGCATCAGTTACAAACACACAGACTGTTGCTGGTGAGGAATGGAGGCCACAGCAGCCTGTTTTTCCTCAGCATACCACAGGGACACATTAACTAAATGCAGACACGTAGTCTATTAGGTTGACTGACTGGCTTGTTTGTGTTTGTGTCGGGAGTTTTTTTAATCTATGGGTGTGAGAGCAGAGCTTGGTGTCTCGATGACGGAGGCTCTCTCCACACTCCAGCTTAGCAATAATCAAAGCTGATGGATATCTCTCCCGCTGGCATCTGGTTAACAAGAGAACTCTTAAAACACGGCAGACAAATGTTCGTTGTTATGTAAGCCCCCCGCCCCACAGCTACGCCTCAGGCTTCTGGAATGAGATAGACTCTAAGGGTTGCAGCTGGTGGTTGCTGGATTTTGGTGATTTTGCTGCAACGAGTGATCTGATTACTTGAGAAGCAGTGTTGTTCACAGGCCCTGTGAAAGTACAGCTCTAGACTTTGCTGCCCCCTTGTGGTAGAATGCATTATTGGTTGACATCTTTATAAAGCATTTTTGGCGGTCAATGCTGGCAGTATCCCAGTACTATCATCATTTGAAAAGCATGCAAGTCACTGTTACATTTTCTGGTATTCCTCAACAAGACTACATTTATACATCCCATAATATAAATTATTATTATCCCCATTATCCCTATTATTATTATTGTTATCATTATTATTGATACTAGCCTGACTCTTCTTTTTCTGTCTTGTCCCTGTTCTCTCTTTCCCAGGATGGGCAGAAGGAGGTAGAGGAGCTGAACAAGGAGCTGAGGCAATGCAACCTGCAGCATTTTATCCAACAGACGGGAGTCCTGCCGACACCGGCCAACTCACGGATTGAACTCCAAGAACAGCTGGAGCAGCTGGAACTGGCACAGCTGCTGCAGGATGGATATAGGAACGGAAGTATGAACACACACAGACAGACACACATGAGAACATACAACTGGGCGACTCGATCACGAGAGCAACTGCGTGCATCACCTATGTCTCAGGAGTTTGGGCAGCTTTGAAACCCGCTTGCCCTGGAAGTTGGTGTTAAGCATAGACTTTCATTTTCAAAGCACCCATATGATGCATCGTTCCTTTTCCCTGACTTATCATGAGGGCAATCTGGCCTACCACTCCAGGCCCATACTAACATATTTTCAGCTCAAAATATGTAAATGTGAAAGAGAAGAATTTTCAGTGCCCCCTCAACATGTTGAAGAGATTTCATTTTCATTACCAAGAATCATCATACAATGAGTTTGCATGTACAAGTAGAACTTAGTCAAACTAAGCACCTTTTCTTATATATCCATCATCTTTGTTTACACGTCTCATCTTTATCTTATCTTTCTGTAATGGAGCCTCCCAGCCGAAGAATGTCACATGAATGTACCTGTACAACCGGAGTGACAATAAAACTCTTGAACCTTCTTCCTCTTTCCAGGCCTCGGTCTGGTTCCATCGGAGTCTCCACCTCGCCCCACTGCCAAACAGTTCCTGGGACATCCACGCAACCTACAGAACCCTCTGGTTTCCAGTCTCAACCCTGAGGGTGTGTATGTGTGAGACCCCTTGCTGCTCCCTGAGCCCACCCTGCCCTGCCCTGAACCATCCCCTGGCCCCAGAGCCCCATACCACCCTACCCTCTGCCACAGCTTGATTGGGTTCATACCATGTTGTGACAGTTTCTGGTTCTGGTGCTGGGCGGTGGAGGTTTCTGCATGATGGAGGTCCCTGCATGGTGGAGGTCCCTGCTACATCTTGACAGCTCTCTTGTGTTCTACCTATAAGAGCCATTCCCTCACTGACTGATTATCCTTCGCTTCTAACTCTGTCATCTGCTGATCCCCGTCCCTAACTTCCCTTTCAGTCAACCGTGTCTGCTGTAGAGCCACTTTGCCTTCTTTCATCCCCTCCCTGTTTGTCTAGCCTTTATGAATTGTTGGCCTTGTCTAGATTTGTTTTATCCAGCTTTCACCTCTGCCCCCCCTCCCCCCTCGCTCTCTTTGTACTCGTGGGTTTGTAAATGCGTCAGTTTGACTTTTTTTTGCACAGCCGGGAACTTCTTCCTGATGCCCCGGTGAGATGCCGAGTTACTCTCCCACCCTCAAATCAACCATCTTCTGTAGCCTGCTGCTTATCACTATACACACGTTGTATCACCATGAAACTGCTACCACTGGTGGCAGTGGCTCGAGCAGACACTCTGATTGTAGTGATGTTTCTTTTGACTATACTGTGATTTAAAGAGATATGAAACTGGTGTCCTATAAGTTTGCCTTCTATGTATGGATACTATTTATGTGTTAGGGGGTTTATCTATACACTGCCTTGTACTTTGGTGACGCTTGACTTCCAAAGAGCAAGAGCCTTTTGTGTGAGGTCTCTGCAAATTGTACTGCACTGTCCTATTCTCTTCCTGTGTGAAGCCATGGCCCTTATTTGAATTTATGGCGTTTGGAATACGAGTGAAGCGGCATCCGGGAGCCTTTGTGTTTAACTGATCTGGGTGGGGTTTTTTTTTGTGAGGCTCCATTTTGATAGAAGGGACATAAT
The DNA here is from genome assembly GCA_900302585.1 of Regalecus glesne. Lineage (NCBI taxonomy): Eukaryota > Metazoa > Chordata > Actinopteri > Lampriformes > Regalecidae > Regalecus > Regalecus glesne. The sequence goes on from OMLC01043412.1 coordinate 5,447, forward strand.
TTATGAGTTGTAAACAGGCCATGGCTTATCGAAAAGGCTCCTGTGTTGTTTTTCTCCTCTAGTTTTCAGTTTTGATGGATGCCCCTGGGTCTTTGCTCTCAATACACCAACATTTGACCTGTCATAGCTTGCATCCTATGTAGCATACGCCAGATGTAGGTTCACCTTGTTGACCTGAAATGCAACAACATAGATCGAGTGATTGAAAGCCTTCAAAGCAGACTCCATCTGCATTTTGAATTGTTTCGTTTCCAATGCAATGCTAATAAATCACTGATAATTTCATGTGGCGTAGTCACGTTGACAGGTCAAATCGGTGTGTTTCTGTGCGTCTGTGTGTGTGTGTGTGTGTGAGCATGCTCTCCTACCTGTTTGCCTCATGGTTTTTCTTTATGGGATATTCAACCCTCTCCTTACTTACTCTGCAGTCTCCAGATCCATCGACAACAAATATTGTGCCAAAACACTGACCCATGGTCAGATCGTGAGCTCGTTCCATCCATGGCGGATATAAACCCGATCCCTGGTCCTGTGTCAGTGGTGTGGTACAATGTCCGTCCCTCATATGCGTATGTGAACATTTGAATTTGCCAGGATCTCTCCACTTGCATCTTAAGCAGGGAAGTGTTTTCTAAAACCAAGCCAAGCAAAAGGATCATCAACCCCCCACTTATTCTTGTGTCTTGCAGTCCTGACATCCAGTGAGCCGTCATGGAGGTAAAACATGGACCACAGGGCCGAGGGAACTATTTCACTGTTATGTCACCGACAACTCATATTTAACCCCTTTCCACTGTAACTGTTATTGTTGTTCAGATTATCATTATATACATATTGTATATATGTAAGACGGATATATTTACAGCATTTTGCTACTGTACACACTATAAAAAGTATATGTATTAAATGTAAAATAATTTAGAAAACTTTTACCTAGAGCATAATTGCTGTTTATGTATTTAAATACAATAAAAATGTGGATTGTGATTTAGATAATCTGCTGTGATGGTTTTTTTTTTCTTCTTCCTTTTTAAAAAGAATTTGGAACGAATTCCTTGATGGCACCATGACCATAACTCTTTTTAACAGGGAACTGAAGCGCTGCCCTTCAGAAATAGCCTGGAGGGAATAACCCACATGTTCGTATGGACACTTTTAAAATAAGCCACTTCTATGTGCAGTGCAATATAGTATCATACCTTCTGAAAAATCACATCCAAAGGTGCAGAAGGAAATGGGGCAAACATCCTGGTACTGCCAGCTGTTGCTTAGGACAGATCACACTGCAGGGTACCTGCAGAAGCACATGACCAGGCACCAGGCAGCTCCACGGATCAGAGTTCACCTGTGAATGCTGAAGATGGCCGACACGGCAAACCCACACACGCCTTAAAGCCATCCATCTTTCACGTGCCGGGCTTGCCTGTCCTTATCATGTCCGCATTCTCATCTCGAGAGTTGAGTCTTGGTTCTTAGCGCTGAAGGACGTCTGGTCCCTGAGGATTTAGATGCTTTCCAGGCTGTTGAAAGGAATTGAGCTCCATTCTGTCTCGAAACTGATGCTGATTGAAAGCAGCAAATCTTTTGGAGCATTTTAAAAAAAAATTATTTCCCAAATATGGTTGGTGATTAAAATCAAGTGAGCACGATGTAATTGCACTGCTCTGGGCTTCCTTCACGTTATTTTCCTTCCCTCTGCCCCCTCCCTGCTTATTTACCCTGTAGAGTAAACACACGGGCCATCTTAGCGAGTGACATGAGCTAGCCTGCTGCTCTGCCCGATGGGGCACAGAAACCTAGAGAAGTTATGTAACTTTTGTACTTCTTGTACTTGTCAAGTAGAAACTCAAGCCGAGTGTATATGGATGTTTCTGCATGTCTGTATTTAGTTCAAACTCTTCCCACCTTAGCATGAAAGAGTGGGTTTTGTGTGTGTGACAAACTCCTTGTTCTGCTTCCGCTAATACCCGCAGACCAAACAGCTTTGATATCAATCAACATTCACTTTGCAGAATTGGATTATGGCGTCTAGCTTGGTGGGGAATAGATAAGCTCTAAATCCTTGAGTTCCCACAGTCTGGACCAACCCATGGCCCCGGTGAAGCTCTGTGACGCCTACCTGTGAACGTGAAAACCACTGCACAGACAAGACGCGCGCACACAGACAACCGTTTTGTTCTCACTGCTTGTCAAATGAACAACCATACTTACTTCCTTGACAAAGACTGTGAGCCATAGTTGAACCACATGGTGATCACAGGATGACTAATAAGAGTAAATGTTAATCCAAAATTGGTGGCAAACAGAGAAATATCAATTATGTCTTTTAGTTGCATGCTGTAAGTTTCCCGTCCCTGGTAGGCCGTAGGGCTATTCATAGGCTTTCTTGTCATACCTGCACTATTTATTTCAGTTACACACATAGGCATAGTGGCATGCATCCAAACTCACCCACCTAGATGCTAACCACAGCCAGAGCAATTTAATAAACAGGAAAAAGCAAATGATTGTGGAGCTATTTCAGCACACTGTGATGATGGAGTTATATTTAGCATTAGGTACAATACCAGTCGACGGGACTCTAAATATACCTCGCGTAGTTCCAATGAAAGCAAAAGCGGCCTTGAAGCCGAACCTCTACCCCTCTGGTCACACGGAGGGGATTCTGATCCATATGAGTTAAGACAGGAGAAACCAGAGTGTGTCAGAATGATGCAAAACTGAAATTCCTCCGTGTGTCCGGCGGTGGAGCAAAGGGTGAGATTCCACACGTCCACATCGAGATGATGAATGGTTCATGAGTTAATGAGGCTGACATTCTGCACTTTCACTTTCATCTGAGTCACACCAAGTCACAGTTTCACAGGGATCTCGATTCTGCCACAGACGGGCTATAAGTGGTGCAACAGATAGTCGATGCAACAGCTCATTTTGTCAATAAAGTTTACTCGTCATAAACTGAAACAGCACTCAGCGCCGTATGATGAGGGGAACACATGACAAGCCAGTGATATTCTAAAGTTATCAGATGAGGCAAACATAAAGACATCATTATTCTGGATGGTACGTAGTGTCAGAGGGTTTAGCTCCATAAGAGGGTGATGTATAGGCTACGCCCCCCCCATACAAGGGAGCTGGTACACCATTGGGACCACATACGGTACATGATGAGACCACTGGGAGGTCAGTGATAATGAGATAAGCAGACTTACAAAGCCAACAGGGTTTAGCAGGACGTATGGAGCAACTTGTCAATGTAAGGTACCTTGGGCTCTCTTGGAGGTGGGTTGTTCCCACATTGCACCAATAACTGTGGTATCCCCAAGAACAGGTTAGCCGCTGTCACACGCACAGTGGTATTCAGAAATGGCACAATGTGCGTTAGTCAGTGGCTTACCTGCTTTTAGATATCAAGATGAAAATATCCAGTTGAACCAGATGTAGGCTGTGGAGAAACACAAAAGGACTTTGTATTACTAACCAGCAAAGGATAAATAATGACTGGGTGATAAGTGTGGGGTATTAAAATGTCCTTTCCTGTCTCAGTGGTAACTACATGCTTATTTATGACCGATAGAAATACCATCACCAATGAATTTGATCAGCCCAAGGAGGATCTTCACCAAGTTGTGAAATATCTTTGAATGTAAGAGCTCTAAGGATCGGCACATAATCTGAATTTAACATCTCTGGTGGCTTGGTGGCTTATAAAGTAAGATATAATTAATATATCAAGATGGATTAAGGTAAGATATGTAAGATATATTTAATGTTAACGTGCATTTATATTAATGAAGTTCTCAGATGCGTAAGAATAAAATATAAAAAGAAAGCCACTTGATTGAGTAATCAATAGTTTTGAATATATATTTAACCCATGCGTCAAAATGCATCGTGAATATTTTCTATACATTGATCAATACATTGCGACCATAGTGATTTAGGGCAAATTGAGGAGCTACTCACCAGTCTTAAGTTTTCTTTAAGAATCCTTTACAAAAGGCAAAATATCTTCTCATTATTTGGACAGGGGCTACTCCATCATGCATCCCATCCCTTTGAGATGTTTTTCCCTCAAAAATGATGGTAGTATATTATTAAAGTTCAGTAGCTTCTGGGAATCCACTGTACACCAACGCAGAAGTTCAGTTCACTTGCACTATCCCAACCCTGCCCACTCCCCTGCATCTGCAACCTGACCTGTTTATGCAAATTAGAAAGATACTGACAACAGGAAAACCAATGGATTGTCTAGTTGGACGTAAAAGCCCCGCCCATTTAATGCAACAGTCGAATCAGCACCCTTATAAGGCGGGCTCCAAATCACCAGCACGTATGGTGGATTTCTAAAGTTATAGTTGGGGTGCGGCGCGTTCATTTTTGCACGTCTTACATTAGGAAGGAACCATTCTCACGTCATCAATTTCCCACCCCGGGGAATCAAACCTGTGAAGGTGCAGACGCGAAAAGGCTCATTTTGCCACAAATAAATCAAAGCATAGTGTTGTGAGTTTAAAGCAGATGCAAACGGAGCGTTTTAGCCCCCGATGGAAAAAGATGCCCCTACCCCCGGGGTTGAAAGTGGTTGAACTCAGCCTACTTGTGTACAGTGTTGCCATGAGGAGAGTGTGGTTGTGCACGTACCAAGGATGCAGCATGACAACATCGGAGTCAGTGAGATGTACAGTGTGATCTGGCCTGATGGGGTGGGGGGGGTACTGTAGCCCGTACAAAGAACATTTAGGGAACACTCAATTATTTACCTGCCTGTCTAAAGGAGTGGTCGCTTCTGCAACGCCGACACATTATTCACAATGTCAATGTTATAACGCGGACCTTTAGAAGACCAGATAACCCGAAGACGTGGAATTAAACGAAATCAATAGGAGGAAACTGGAGCACTGATATATTTTACCTTATTTAGAAATCGGTGCGACAACTCATCGAGGGGAAAAATGTCCCAAACGCAAGATGTTTAAAGATATACACACATCTTATATATATAAGATGTGTTATATACATGTGTGTGTGTGTGTGTGTGTGTGTGTGTGTGTGTGTGTGTGTGTGTGTGTGTGTGTGTGTGTGTGTGTGTGTGTGTGTGTGTGTGTGTGTGTGTGTGTGTGTGTGTGTGTGTGTGTGTGTGTGTGTGTGTGTCCTGCAGCAGTTAAGTCCATTAGACTGGCTTTCTATATGACAGACAGAATAAAAATGCAGAATAGAACTGCCTCTAAGTACGAGGGTCCAAGGACATGTGGCCAGGGGCAGAGATAATAGTGTTTGAAGGCAGTGTGGTACAGAAGCGTAGTTAAATGGACACTTTCTCCACATGAAAATCCAGCTCTGATTGGGTTTATACAGAAGTCTACGTTTCAGTTTGATCCGAGAGAGAAACCTTCATCCTCAACTGTAAAGACAAGGGGGATGTTGACCCCAACCCTTTAAGAGGCTGAGCCACAGGCCGTCACGCAGGGCACTATGGCTCCGGAGGTATTCTGAAGCTAGTTTTTTAATGAATCGTGCCACCGTATGTTGTCCGACTTGGGGAGAGAAAGTCATAATTTTTTTCATCTTTTCTCAACATGGAAATTTGCACAAGACATGAAAGAAACCTGCCTCTTGCTGTGCCTGTACAAGACAGGCAGGTCCAGCCAACGGTTCACATCACTCATGCTGTTGCCACAACCGTAATGTGTTTCAAACCAGCTGTGACATTTATTTAGGCACACTTGTGTATCCGACTCTGCTGAATGAGAGATGCTAACCAGGCTCCGACTTGGCTGGTACGTGGGCCGTGGTGCCTCAGCGTAGAGCACATGCCTCCAAGTGAGGCGTAGTGGGTTTGATCCCACCGCAGGGCATCACGACATTATTAAGTGCTTTGAGTGGTCAATGGACAAGAAAAGTGTTCTGTAAAAATAAGTCAATTTGGGAGATGGGAGCTGCTGATGGAAGTTTTGTTTGTCAGCCAGTAGGGCGGCAGTCCTCCTTAGGGACCTAATGAGAGAGATCCATTTTTGAGTGCTATGATTAGTCCTCACTTTTTGAAGGGTGGCCATGGACTTAGATGAAGTGCTTGTGTGTGTGTGTGTGGGGGGGTGAGGGTGGATGCCCCTCCTTATCCCCCATGATGTGTTCAAGCCCACAACATCTGGCTTGTCAGTTCTCAAAGCATGCGCTCTACCACTGAGCATCCGCGGCCCCCTAATAATAGAGATGATAAGAGTAGTAACAACTGACCAGAAAGACAGCAATAGCACCCCCTGTGGCTTGGCCTGCTACGACATCACTCCAGTGGTTGCGGTACTCGGCTACTCTGTTGATGCCCGTCAGCACCGCCAAACTGACCAAAGAGAGACAGATGAGAGGACGCAACAAGTGGGAGCTGCTGGAGCGAAGACAGCCCATAATGTACATCTGGAAGGAGAACGTCAGATTGTGAACATTTCAAAATAAATGTTACCAAGTGTTCTACTGTCACTAAAGCAAAAAAATATGAAGCAAGTAAAATAAAAATTGACATTTAATACAAGTGACATTCAATCACGGCTAAACTGTATATTAAGCAATGAGACAAGAAAGACAACTTGGCATGAAATCTACATGAAATGTCTTTGAAAGGCAGACAGGCTTGTTGGTCACCACTTCTCAAGCTCAAACCTTTCAATTTTGATCATTTTCATCTTTCTTCTTTCCACTTCTTAGATGAAATGAATAGATCTGAGTTGCTGCTTCCAGTCTTATGGTGAATTGTATTGCGAACTGATCTTTGCATGATCCCTATATGTCCTGGCGGAGCTGACAGTAGACATAAACATGAGGTGAGGGGTCAGAGGTCATGCAGAGTGAATTAACCACTTACCCCCAAGTAAAGCCCTGCATACAGACTCAATGCAGCCTCCTTGGAGGGGAAGGTCTTTCTCGCTCTCGTGATGTCATCAGGATCACCTGTGCAGGCGTCTGGCTGGCTGACAAAGAGCACCGTCTCCTGGCACCCTAGGGCGGTGTAATTGGGTTGGCAGACAGACAGGAAGTGAGGTGACAGACTTCCGGTTACCAGTTGGCCTGCGTTGACAAAAATGTCTGTCGCAAATAAACCGAAGAGGTAGACACCTGGAGAGGACAAGGAAAAACTCGATTATATGACACGCTGGGAAACGTCTGTTTGACACATTGTATTTGTTTACTAGTTCAACTGTATCTGTCTTTATCTTAGTGCTTTCCTCCATGCCATACCATGCGTGGATGGCTAACTCACACGTGCGACCCTGTCTCTGATGTGAACGTGTTGTACTGAATCTCCATCTGCAGAAAATTATTTATTAATATTCAGCTTTAGCCGGCACTGCTCCATACATTTGCTCGTGTAGTTGTGCATATGGTTATTGCACACTGGCTGTTCATTATTCATATCTTTCTGTACAAAAGAATTCATTTACACTTCATACCACTCTGGTTTATAATGCCACGATACCAACCCCTGGACTGCTGCTGTAGTCATGCATGTAAGTGTAGATGATGTGTGCCTATGTATGCATGCATGGATGCTTGTGTGTATGTATGTATGCATGCATGCATGTATATAAGGTACGCTGCAAGTTCTTACAAACCAAAGAAAAATTGCTTGTACATTTAAAGCATGAATCTGATTTATTTTGATTATTGTGCTCTTAGATGTGCAGCTATATTTGTATCAGTATGAGCACACATAGATGATGCTACATGTTGCTGACATGCTACTTGATTCCCATGTCTGTTGTTCACCTTACTGAAGTCTGTGGTCTAAAAACGCATAACTCGAGTCTGACTCAAGACCGAGTCACAGTGACTCATGGGAGCACTCTGGCATTCACAAGTAGATTTTCATTTTCAGGGCTAGTGTGATGATTACATCCCTGGACAGCAGGATGGAGGAGGGAAAGAGGAGGTAATGGTAAGAGAGAGACAGAGGGAGGAATAGAAATAACATGAAGAGGAGGAGGGTTGGTGAACCGAGCGCGATGAAGAAAACCACAAGAAATGACTGCATTATTAAATTGTGGACTGGACACGTGGTGGGAACGGGAGGTAGGTAAAGAAGCTGTCTAACACTCCTCGCTGGTTTGACCAAAAATCTCCATCCATCCATCATCAACTCCTCATGTGGAGTCAGGAGGCAGAGTCATGCTGGAGCCTTTCCCTTTGCTCATTGGCTAAAAGGAAGATGAACTCCCTGGACTGGTCACCATTCCATCTCAGGACTTGAGCAGTTAGGAGTTCAGTGTCTTGCTCAAGGACAATTAAAAATGTCTGCAGTGGCCGGGAGTAGATTCTAAATTTGAAAAGAAGTGAAATTCCTAAATGTAACCCCACATGATTTCCGTAGACACAGAACATGCTTGGATTCAGATTTCTATTAGCTACGCATGGTAGATCACAGTAGGCGAGTTGGAGTTTAACGTGTGAGGTTACCCAGGAACTTGAACGTCCTGTGCACCATGGAGTTGATGTAGCAACAGTCCCCCATGATGACAGCCTTGTCCTGGTTTTCATGGTCTTTGGAGTTGAGACGAAAGAGGAACACCACCGCCTCCACAGCTGAAATCTGGACATGGAGGAACAGAAGAAGACAGAAGTTAGTGTATGGAGTGGCACATTTTACCCCCACCCATTTCACATCACTGGCCCTGCAGGGCAAGAACACCACACACACACTGTTGCTGTTTCAGGAAAGACAGAAGAACACACCATGTGAGGGGCGGCATAGCTCAGGAGGGAGGGCGGTCATCTAGTGATTGGTGGTTTGACTCCCGGCTCCTTCAGAAAGCGTGTTGAAGTGTCCAAGACGCCGCACCTGTAACTCCTCAAGCCCTGCGATGGAATGCCGACATGTCTGGGAAGTGTTTCTCCAACTTTTGCCCAATAAGCACTGGGATGGGCTCCAGCATGGCTGGGACCTGACTCCAGGTATGTGGTTGGAATTGTAAAGTGAATCTATAAAAAATATCATCTACTACTACTACTACTACTACTACTACTAGTACCACTACTACTACTACTACTACTACTACTACTACTGCTGCTGCTCCCATCAGGGGTCACCACAGCAGATCATCATCTCCATCTCTCCCTGTCCTCTACATCTTCCTCTGTCTCACCAGCCACCTGCATGTCCTCCCTCACCACATCATAAACCTCCTCTTTGGTCTTCCTCTTCTCCTCTTGCCTGGCAGCTCCATATTCAGCATCCTTCTCCCAGTATACCAGCATCCTTCTCCCAGTATACCAGCATCTCTCACATTGATCTTGGATACGGCATCAAATATTACCATTGCAAAAATACATTCACCGAAAATAAAGAAAATGGCAGTTTTGTTGTGCTTCCACTATGACGATAA
>OMLC01043414.1:6368-33395 GCA_900302585.1 Regalecus glesne
CACACATCTATATAAAATCCATTAATTCAAGTGCTTTCTCTTTATCTTGGGCAGTACACGTTTCATGCTTTACGCAATCATCAGCTACCAAGTCAGCTTGCCCCCCTGACTGCTCCCCGAGCTGTGTTTGCTCTCGCTGCTCCTGGGTTTTATTATCAATGCTTAGTGTATTTTTTTAAGATGAAACTTTTGGTAAGTCAGTCAAACTAATTGATTATTTTCTAGACAAAACATAATTTCTTAAATCTGTCTTGGCCCTACTAAAACTATGTAGGTTTGAGTTATTAAATTAAAGAAAAAATTATTGTTTGAGAAAGCATATCACCATCTTTAAGAAATACCCACCTGTTCACAAGAAAGGGAAGGACACTCTACTTCTTTTGGCTTTTTCCTGGTCTCTCAGGGGTTACAGGAGATTTTGATTTTTTTTTTTAAATACCTTGTTACATGGGTGAGGATTATAACTACTTCAGATTTCCCACTGGACAGAACAAATGAAGAACCACATTTACAATCTTAAGCAGAATAACAAATTGCCCCCCTGGTACTGTACCAGAGCTGCCCTCTGCTCCTATACATACGATGAGTTAAATGCAGAAACCACATTTCATTGTAACCTATAATAACAAAATAAGCTGGCTTTCAAGTACAATTCAAATGAGTTGCTTTAGAATAAATTTGAATTTAATGCATTTTTCTATGATTTTGCTCTTAAGTGCTGTATAGTTTATTACAGCCTCATAATATTAATAATGGTGATAATGATAATAGTGATGATGATCTTCATCAAGAAAAAAACCTCTGGTATTGGCAGATATCTAAATTTAGATATCGGAATTGAATCGGAACTGAAAAAAAATGGATCAGTGAATCCCTTAGGGAAAGAGTAAGAATGTCCGTGTAGGTCACAGAATCTGATGAGTAGTCAAATATGGAAAAATACCAGCTTAATGGAGGAACAGCAATAACCTCTTCTATTCTGTGCTTGTAACTTTCATAACCTTACAGAAAGGCAAGCCAGAAAATAATGGTGCAACATTCCTGCCTTGAAGAGATGGAGGCTAATTAGACATTGGTACCTCACATAATGCATTGTTATTTGGAGCTCCATTGGGAAATGAACTATCAAAGTATCAATGTTTAAATTCTCAAAAATAATTGGGGTCCCAATAATGTTACATGCACATACCCCATTAAATCTAAATGCAAAGTTACTGAGAACGTTTACTGTATATTTTGCATTGTTAATGAGGACTTGGTCAGTACCCTTTTTGTTCTTGAAGGACTCATTTGTTCAACTATCATGTAGTATGTAATAACTTGCATCCAATGAGGTTACTACTTGAGTAGGTTTCTACAAGATACTTTTTCACTTTTATTCTGAGTTCGTTAACTTCTGTTTGATTGAGAGGTCTGTTTTATATGTCACAATTAGTCCCCAAGTTGTAGGGGTGGATACAGACTTTGATGGATCTTGAGGAATTAAGGCTACATGTCCTTCCTGACACCCTCTGTTGTGTTTGAACCCACAGTCTCCGACTCATCAGCTCCCAAAGCGCATGCTCTACCATTGAGCTATTGTGGCCCCTTTTACTTCTATAGGAATAAACATTATAAAGTATCTATATTTTTTACTCGAGTATGTTTTTTTTAACCCACCACAGGTGCTTAGCCAGTTCATAAATATATTTCATTGGGGCTTCACCCAGTACTCTAACCAGATTAGCTGTATGCTAACACAAAGGGCTCCTTTTAACTTTACCCAGCAGAATCCCAAAGCCATTTTAAGAGAGCTAGTTGATTCAGTGTGTATGAAAGAGATGTACACACCGACTTCCTTCTTTCTTAATGTATAGTGGAGTGTGTAATCTCTTAGTCTTGAAGGAGCCCTCAATCTCACACACATGCATATATACATACACAACCTAAAACACTATTACTCTGTCTCAGACATGGTTGTCCTTTTTCTGACTGAAACACTCTCATTCTCTCTTTGTTAGATTCCCTCCAATTCATTTTATCTTTCTCCCTCCCCCTCTCTACCCCTCGCCAACACACACACATTGTCCAGGTTGGTTCTTAAACATTTTCATGGTGTTTTGACTGACAAGGCCCGTTTTAGTTGCTCAGAATCTTGCTGTTGGTTGGTATTTTCTAGAGAGAACACACCAACCCAGGTTGGCAGTAGCTCCCACGTGTGCCACAGGGAATACTTTGAGGTAGATGTGAGGAAAAATTGTGATTTCTATTAATCTCTCCTAGCTAGCAATTGGGGTCTATGCATGTATGTGTAAATGCATGTGGTTGAGTGTATGCATCTCTGTAGGCTCTGCCTGCTGTGACTGATGCCATTGTGCCCTGTTCCCACAGCTCAGGCCTCTCTGGATTGGACACACAACAGCTGTATTGTGTGTGTGTGTGTGTGTGTGTGTGTGTGTGTGTTTACACACATGCTTGTGTATTCGTGTGCACTGGTGGAGAGCGAAGAGAGTGAGTGAGTTCAAAATTTGCATACGGAGGAGGTTAGCAGGGAGTGGATCTAAGCCTGGCTTCTCACTATTCAGTAGCCCGAGTCCCGCTCCCAGCATTGAGTGTGTATTGCAACTAAGGTATGCTGAGAAATGGACCCTGATACCTTTACTGACATGTTATGACTTCAGTATTTTGTACAACCAAGAGAAAAGATGATTGGATCTCTGCACATTAGGGTCATTTTCATTTCATTTGATTTAGAATGTCCGCTGCAGATTTAAATAGTTAGATATTATACTTGAATAACTTTTGTATCTGAGATTATTATGCTAGCATTCGTTGTTGTGGCATTATACAGTTTGATAACTTGGGTGATCATTTTGTAATATTGCAACCTAACATTCTTTTCTTAACACGATATCCGCAGGGCCCTTAGAAATACTTTTAACAGCCATGCAAACATGTAAAATATTGCTAATATGAAATGAATCTGAGTTGTATGGACAACCAGGATGTGTCTCCTTTTGTAACGCTGCTGATTGACAGCAGAGCTCCCAACAAAACCTCTTAACATTACCTCTCATTCTCCCCTGCAAAAGTAAATCCTTGTGTATATCTTTGAAGATTGCTGTGTTATCATTATTGTGAAGTTTCTGTGAGAGCCATGGAACCAGAGTCAAATTCCATGTATGTGGAATCCTTCATGGCTGGTAAATTGATTCTGATTCATATAACATAGCCAATGAATGCTGTTGTTGTCACTGAAAGAGACTTAACTGATTCTAAAGATATTCTTCTGTCCCGGTCATTGTAACTCCCCAAAATTTTAAAATGTAAAGGAAAATCCAATTATCTTTTTGGTAGCTAGTCTGTTCCCCATGACATTCTCTGTGTCTTGGTACCTGGATATCAGACAGCAGTAATAATGATTCCCTTATCAGTCCCGCAAGGGGAAATTGGGATTTCTCTGCATTTTTGACCCAACCTATTGTATAGGAGCAGTGAGCTGCCAACATATGGCACTCAGGGAGCAGTTAGGAGTTCAGTGTCTTGCTCAAGGACACCTCGACATGCATGCAGGACCGGGGATTGATCTTGCAACCTTCCGATTGCCAGACAACCGCTCTACCCACTGAGCTAAGCCACCCCGATGATGAGAACGGGTAAAGGTAGCATTTTTCTTTTCAACATTAACAGATTACCTCTGATACTCCCAGAGTCAAGTTTTGGTGGCATTTTAGAGGAAGGTTCAGTCTTGGCTTGTGCTGTTGTTACTGTTCTGGTCTGCTATGGTATGGAACATCATCTCGACATCTGAATTGTAAACAATTAACTCAGGCCACTATTAATTTAACTCCTTTCAGTCCCATTAGAATGTCTAAGGGTAAAAAGTAGGACCACGCAATCATTACTAAAAACAGTTCGCGGTCATGAGAAAGGTCCATACATCAATTCATTGTCAACTGCTTATCCGAACTCTGGTCGTGAAGGTATTCATTCCAGCCCAGGACCCCTAAACTTCACTTTTCCGGTCTACATCAGACTGCAGCTATCCTACAACCTTATAAAACCACAGTTGCATAATGACAGAAACAAATAATCAGTTTCATAGGCAAATTGCCATGGCCATTAACTAGAGCAGATTAGTTGTAATCACGGCATTATAGATGGTAATACATATGTAAGATCTTGTTGGATATATTGTTGCCCCCCCTCTAACGGCTTCAGACAATCTATCACGCTTTTTTTGTAACCACTGCCTGGATCTCATTTCAGGGACTCGTATAAGTATTTATGTTGCTAAGTAACGTCATAACTTTCTCATGATAGTCTGCCCTATGTAATAAAACAGTGCATCTGCCGTTGTCTGCCAGAAGGATAATGATGTTATTTCTTTACTGAGATTATTAAGCATGCATCAAGACATCTTGAACCTGGAGCTCTCAGTACTTGATGATGCAGCTGACAAGCCTCTGAATTTTTGTGGGTTTGTGGTTGAGTTTTCTCTGTCATAACCATCCATCATGTCATCTGCCAGCTGCAAAGGTCATATTTGTAAGGCTACTCACTGAACAATGTTCCAAGTTTAGTTTTGGAGTTTTTCTATAAACCAAAGCCTATGTTTAGATCTTTATGCAGATTCCTACATATTCTGCAAGCTTAAGAATACTCATTTAGACCATTCCTAAACCAAAATCGTTGTTAAGTAAAAGGCTATTGCCTAGTTTATGCAATTTCTGTAGTTTTCCTATGTAATCTAGACTTACTTTAGCTTTGTTATAAAGGCCTATTGATTATGGAATTCCATCTGTACCAAAATGTGGCTCAATTTAGGTTTTTACATCAACGTGACTGTAGAGCTTCCGGGGTCTCTGTAGCTACATAAGGGTCTCACCATAGCCTATGGTGAACACGGCAAAAATGTAATGGTATGTCAAGGCTACATGGGCAGTGCAAGAGCTGTGATTGCTTTGTCAGAGTCACTTATCTGATACATGGTTCCAAAGGCTTTGCGTGACACCTGGGAGTTCATCAATCTTTCATATTTAGCAAGCACCCCTGTCCTCTTGTCTCAAGATTCAAGATTAGGTGTATAATTTTCTCTTTCTCAATAATGCCAACAAACTGAGCACTTTTTTGCTCATCTTGCAAAGCCATTTCCATTGTAAACCACCTCTTCATGCCTTCGTCGCAAGTAAAAGTGAGAGGACGCAAACACAATTACTTTGATGCATGATTTGTCTCCATGCTCAATTGTCTAGTTTTTGATGGTGCTATAAGAATCCAAGAGTTGCATCTATGCAGTAGTATGAATCAAATGCTACATTGCAGATGCCTATGAAAGGAATCCAGGGTTACCTCGATGTGCAACCATATTTATACATTCCTATTTGTAAGAACTGCTGGTCTTATTGCCTTATACTGCATGGATAATGACAGAGGGTGACTTGATGTCAGAAACTTTTAAGACTCTGGAAGTATCAGCCTTGCATATACATACATAGACCACTACTCAAACCCCTCTTCAAGCTTGGTGGTCACACATGATTCCCTAACTCTTTCCGTTGATTTGTTTGAGGTGACTTTGAGCTCAATATTATGGACACTGGTAGCTGCAAATTGAACTTACTTTTTTTTTCTATTTTCAATTTATGCATGAATAAGGGGATAAGACTTGAAAATGTCTCAACTCAGTTGTTGCAGCACACTGGTGCAGTGGTTGATGATGTTGTCGCACAACAAGAAGGTCCTGGGACCGAATCCTGTCCCAGGTCCTTTCTATATGGAGTTTGCATGTTCTGTCTGTGTGGATTTGCTCTGGTTGCTCTGTTTTCTTCCCACTATCAAAAGAAATGCATATTATGGCTAATACTCCTGCCTGTGCCCCTGACCAAGACAATAGGAAGGGCAACTGGAGTTGGTCCCTAGGCAATGTAGCTTCTCACTGCTCCTATACAGTTAGATGGGTTAAATGCAGAGAACGAATTCCATTATATGTACATGCAATGACAAATGAATAATGCTTCTTCTTGCCCTTTTCAAATATTATGTACTATTCGAGTTACTTGTCACTTATGTTGATAGTTTTGTTAATTTGTTTTCATAGCTTAATACGTTTTCTTTAGCCTGTTCGAATTGATTGAACTACTACTCTCTTGTCTGAGAGCTCCTTATTTTTGTCCACTGAATATGAAGGGGACAGTGACAAACTGTTCTTTGGTAGAGATTGGAGGCAGGTGTTTGATAATTCCAAACTACTAGGGACACTGTGGCTACCCTGACAACACAGTATAAACAAAAATATCTGTGACAGGCTTTCGTTCGTAGATTGTCAGCATCCAAGCATTTTTATCAGTTTTGTATGCAATGTTATCAAGTACCATCTGTGACCTGCATCCTCTGGATTTTTGTGAAATATTGAGTCTAAAGTGTTAACATGTTAGAAACCCTTTTTTTACTCCGAGAGGATCTGCTGTGATTAACTTTAATGATGAAGCAAACGTAAGTAAACCTTTGTTCTTTGTGCTGCTTTTTTAAATGACCAAGCAATGGAATTCTCTAGAGGTCTACCATAATGACAGGAAGCTAAACAATGCCAATCAGTATGAGCCCAATGCAGCGATAAGTCTTGTGTTATGGTTTGAGTTTTAATCCATGTTTGCAAGCTGTCAGATTCCCACAAGTAGTAAGTAGTCGGTATATTCTATCAGCCTCTGGTGATAGAAGCCAGCCATCTTTCTAGGCTTCTTCTCTGGTCTCAAGCAATATGGGTGGTCAATTACTTAAACTGTTTTTGAAACTATGGAATCCACCAGTCACTTTTTGCTCATTGCCCTGGCCGTTGGATTGTGTGTGCATGGATGTGAAAGTTGCCAAGTTCTTAAGTTGAGTAACAGAGCTTACTGAAGACGATGCTTGCGTTTTTAAATGTAGAGTTTGATATTCTCACTCATCATTTATTAAAATCCCTGGTTGTTCCTATGCTGCAAGAAATTATGGAAATGTTGCTTATTTTGCGGATTGTGACTCTAAATAATTGCCAAATCAATTATTTACAATAATTAGCAGGATAATGGTGCTACGGTAGCTCAGTGGTAGAGGACACGCTTCGGGAACTGATGAGCCAGATGTTGCGGTTCAAATCCCTGTGGATTATCAAGAAGGGCATCTAGGATTAATCCCTCAATTTCTATCTAGGTCCATGTCCACCCCCACAACATGGGGACTAATAGTGATGTTTTAAAATGGATATCTTGAAATGATGTCTGCTAATGTAAAACACAATTCATAATCTATCAAAAGGATCATGTCAGAGTTCAGCAGTAAACTGTGATAGATTTGCTCACCATCTGACTCCTAATGGACACACTTCTTGTGTACAGCTGATGTCTAAGCCAGCATCAGAATGATTTCCTGTGATGGTTGCCATAATGCTGGTGGTAGTCAAGCCCTCCCGCTCCCATTTCTGCTATATTTTGCTCTTATCTTTGGTCTCTCGCATAGCCTTGGAAATGTTCTTTGTAATACGGATGTTAACATGTTCCTGTCAGATGTGCTATCAAACCACTGTGTGTGTTCATGTATTTGTATCCGGAACATTGGCAAAGAGAGTAAGACTATGAAATGCTAAAAGCTTAAACTGCCCTTTTTAATATTGAGTAAAATCCTTCTGTGATGAGTCCAAAGGCGAGATGTTACGTGGGTGTGCTTCTCACTGCTTACATTGGCTCTGACTCATAGCTAGTGGAGGCCATTACAGTATGAGGTGTACCTCATAGCATATGTAGGAGAGAACTCCAAGTCTGAATTTTCTGTTCATCCTTGTCTACTGTACTCCAACTACTCTCCGGTTCACTCCAGTAGCCCTGCCACAACACAGGGAAAGCAATGTAATTCAATCTTAGTGGTGAACAGCCTTTTTCTGACTGTACAACCTGGCAGGAGTTTGTATAAAGTCAGATCGCTTTTCAATGTGAGGGCAGGGGTGTTTAAAGAAAAGTCAGGTTTTAAGTTGTACTCGTCTATAACTCATTTCTAAATGCTGATATGTTTCCATGGAGTGCACACTCAAGTAGACCCACCTTAGGCCACCAACCTTCATTTGATTAGACTTTGTCCCCAGGAATATCCAAATATGGACTGCTGTTGTTGATTTTGTGTTGATTTGAATACCATCAATGAAGATCGTGATGAGATAATTATGATGAGCGAAAGGCATAATTTGATCTGTTTAGAATATGGGGCGGCATAGCTCAGTGGGTAGAGCGGTCGTCTGGCGATCGGAAGGTTGCAGGATCGATCCCCGGTCCTGCATACAATATGTCGAGGTGTCCTTGAGCAAGACACTTAACCCCTAACTGCTCCCCGAGCGCCCTATGTTGGCAGCTTACTGCTCCTATATAATAGGTTGGGTCAAAAATGCAGAAAAATCCAAATTTCCCCTTGCGGGACTGATAAGGGAATAATTAATTAATTAATTTTATTTTATATATACCTTACTGAGATCATGTCTTGTGAGTTAAAGTGAATTTAGTTCATGGAAAACACCAGGGGATCACTTAGGTGTTTTCCACCCAAACTCTACTTTGAAAACTAGTGCCGTTTTTTTTTTTTCTAGGTACATAAGGTCACAATATTATGATATTTCCTTTTGTTGTTACAAGAGCAGCACTTTATCAGATTATCCTTGTAAGTCTGACTGTGGGCCCCAAATAAATAACCATGACAAAAGTGTTTGTCTGAGTGGGTCTGTTTATGTGCGTGTAAGGCGTACAACCCTGGCTGAAACACTTGGATTCTTGTCTCTGCTTCATTGATCTCTCATTCTTTATTTCCATTTCTGATATCTAAAACCTGCTGGCTTGCAACTACCAGCTCACCTGTTAGTCCTTTCTGCAGCCCAGCCAGAAGAGAGATGTAAAAAAAGAAAAGTGCATAAGGCTCATACCGCCGAAGTCTGACCATAAATAAACATGGCCACTGATGGTGGTATTACATGTGAGAAGGGTCTCTGTTCTGGGAAATAGATTTGTTTTTTAGAATATATATCCCTCCCCTTAGCCACAACTCGCCTTCACCTACACATTACATTACAGGCATTTAGCAGACACTCTTATCCAGAGCGATGTACATCAAGTGGGGTTCCGTGTCTTATTAGGAGGTTCAAGTTAGGGGTTCCGTGTCTTGCTCAAGGACACCTCGACATGCTATATGCAGGACTGGGGATCGATCCTGCAACCTTCTGATTGCTAGATGACCGCTCTACCCACTGAGCTATACCGCCCCTACATCTAATTGTGAGTCAAATTAGTTGTGAATCATCCTGAGCGTTGGCTCTCATTTGTCAATGACACATTTAAGGCACTATTTTAGTAGAGATGAGAGAGCACCAGGCCTGAGCGGAAAATGGAAAAGAAGAGAAAAGCGTGATAAACTTATCACAAAAAAAGGTGAACTGGTTCAACTGGATCAGATGTTTATTCAGAAACGTTTCGTCACTCAAACGCATGACATCGTCAGTCTGACCAGACTGCAAGCATTCCCACCCTTATAAACAAAACAGTAATGCCACACAACACACACTGGGTTCATATGCAAGTTGGGGCGGGAACTTGACTTGGAACTTTAGTTTCGCAAACTTTAGTTTGCATAAGATTATCTGAACATCTAATAGCACCTCGAGTTCAAAGCAAGCAACATATTAGGTGGTGAAGGCCCTGTGTTTTCTCAAATGTGATAAAAAAGGCAAGCCTCAGCAGAGCCAAAATAGCAATGTGATGAGTATGGCACATTGGGTTTAACTTAACAGAACTCTATGTTTCTGGATTAAAGTGACTCATGTCAAAGACATCCAGTGGTTGGCAGTGCATGTCTGTGTCAGTTTTTGTTCCTGTTCCTTTATATGTGTGTCTTTGCCTTGAAAATTTCAAGTTGTGCCTTGGTGTATTTGTGTGCTGGTGCACTCTAGTAGCTGCACTCATACACGTGCTTAAAAGTTTATGGTTGTTGGTTTTTTCATTCATTTTGAAGCTACCTGTATTCTTCAATTATATATGTCTTAGTACTGTGTTTGCACTGGTTCCTAACAGCAAAAAGGTATTTGGTTTGATTCCTGCAAGGGGCAGGGTTACCATTAGTTATTTGTTAAAGAGTTTGAGAATGTAACAACAAAAAGTGAAAATAATTAGCAGTAATTAGTTCAGTCACAAGGGATGGCATAGCTCAGGAGTTAGGGCCGTTGTCTTGGCCCCTGTAGATATCGTGTTGAAGTGTCCTTGAGCGAGACACCGAACCTCTAACTGCTCAAGGCCTGAGATGGAATGATGACTTGGCCAGGGTGTTACCCCCTCCTTTACCCAATGAACACTGGGATGGGCACCAGCATGACCCTGCAACCTGACTTTGGATAAGTGGTTGATGATGGATGGATGGATAGTTCAGAATTATATGAATGTTTTTAATTTTTCAGTAGCATGTTCAGTCTTCTTCAGACAGTTATCTCTCAAAGCAATATCCTCCCGCTTGATGTCATTGTCAGTGGATGAGACAAAGAGGGAGCACTTCCATTGTCACTGGTAGCAGAGTTCTCTTTGGCTTAAAGTTTGCCTGTTTTTTTCATTCTGGGGCTCCACTCCTGCAATAAGTATCCTCATTTCTGGTTTTGTTTCAACTGCTCAGATGACAAGTACCTCAAATACTGAGAAATTAAAATAAAATACATAGTTTGATGACTGATGAAATTGTGTACTATGCACAACAAACATGACAAACCAGCAGATTTTTTCCAGCATGTGTTGGATTTTTTTTTCTTCATTTTTTTTGCAGAGCAGAGTGGCAGCTGGTGTCTATAATTCACTTGCCAAAGACTAAATTTACCTACATTTGGTGACTGGCGAGTGTTAATTTTGGACCCTGCTTTCAACAGGAAGGAAAGAAAAAAACAACTTTTTTGCATTACTCACTAAAACCAATGGGAACTATTTGCAACAGACTAGCCTTTTAACGTTTGACTTACATTATTCATTGATTTAATGCTTGCAGAACTGACTAACTGACAACAGCACAGTTAAAGAACACATTTAGATTTTTTTTCCTTTATAAAGATGACTGGTACCAGAAATTGAGTACATCTCAAATTTTAAAGATATACCTTTTTAATATCAGCTTGCATGAAGCTGAGCACATTCAGCTTTATGTTATGTTTTGACAAAGTGAGCCTGCTTTGTTGTGTGTTCCTACTCATTTTAAGTAATTGTTTCATTATATTAGCTACGGTTACTAAAATTTAATGGGAAATGACAAAGATGGATGAGATCCCCTTATTCTCCCTCCTTGCCACAGGAGCCGTTGGGGCCCAGTCCCTATTCTCCGTGCCTCGACGGCCTGGCTATGGCACCATGGGGAAGCCCATCAAGCTGTTGGCCAACTGCTTCCAGGTGGAGATCCCCAAGATGGATGTCTACCTATACGAGGTGGACATCAAGCCTGAGAAATGCCCACGACGAGTCAACAGGTGCTCCCACGTGAAGAGATGATCAATCGGTTAACTATGACACTTTTAGGCTTTCATTTATTTTTATTCTTGATTATATCGATGGGCCATATGGCTGTCAACCCAAAGTGTTAGATGGATTTAACTTATCGTATCTCTCTCCTTTCAAACATTGGACGGTTTATATCACTAGACAACCCAGGCATCTATTTTTTGCATTTGCATTAGACAGTTATGTACATAGATTTTGAACAAAGATGTGCAGTTAATTCTAACCAAATGGAATACATCTGTGATGTGCTTGTTTTCTTTAGGGAGGTAGTTGACTCTATGGTGCAGCACTTCAAGGTGACCATCTTTGGGGATCGCCGACCAGTTTATGATGGAAAGAGGAGTCTGTATACAGCCAACCCTCTACCTGTTGCTCCTGCCGGGGTGAGACATGAACAAATATACCATCATGCCAGTCCTTTAATGCTAAGTATGATTTATGCTTGCACGTGCTCTCTCTCTCTCACACACACCCACATAGAAACAATCCCTAGCCAAGCCAAAGTGCTGCCAGATATGTAGAGGCAGCAGTTAGTATATGAACACATAGCCTAGTATTAATCCCCCCTCTTTATTCTTTGTCACCTTTCTCTCCCTCTATCCTCTCACAGGTGGATCTGGATGTCACTCTTCCAGGCGAGGGTGGAAAAGATCGCCCCTTTAAAGTCACCATCAAGTTTGTATCACTGGTTAGCTGGTTAATGCTCCATGAAGTACTTACTGGCCGCAGCATGCCTGAGCCCCTGGAGCTGGACAAGCCAATAAGCACCAATCCTGTGCATGCTGTCGATGTGGTGTTACGTCACCTGCCTTCCATGAAGTGAGCCTCTGATATAACTCTTATGCTGGGTTTTTTTCCTTCATGTTGTTAAACAGTAAATTATCAATGTGTCCAAACTGTAGAGCAAACAGTTAACACATTTAATCTACAACAGCAGTTTTTCCTTTTTAGGTCTAATTAGTCTACATTTTTTATATAAAAAAAAGTACTGGGCATAAAATATTGGGTGGCATCGCTCAGGAAGAAGGGTAGTTTTCTAGTATTTGGAAGATTGGTGGTTTGACCCTGTATCCTTCAGAAAGCGTGTCGAACTGTCCTTGAGCAAGACACTGAATTTCTAATTGGTTGGAACAACAGATAAAATTAGCCTATAGTGACTAAATCTGGTATATTTACGTTCTAAATGTTCATTAATATGTAGTGGCCCTAGAAAGAAGATTATCATTATCATTATCTTATATTGACTAAAATATGTTCCTTTTAATAAAGGCAACCAATGTAAAGGCCAACGATTTGACCCTTCAGTGATTCTTAGAATATTGTAGTTTTACACATATTTTTCTCTAGATTGACTCTATCTATTAACTACCCACTACTTAAAGTGGGTACAATCGGTATTCTTACAGACATTTTGAATGCAGATACTAGTGCTGGTAGAATTTTGTTAAAATTAAGACAAATTTCTCTTCTATTTTTACCATATTTTTTATGATCGATAGGCACCTTAACTTTCAACACCATTCTGATCTGAAATTCAGTTATAATACTAAAGAAACAGATCGTGGATAGTCACTTTAATTTGGTGTTGATTTCTTCCATTTTCAGCCACCTCTTACATTCATAATATTAGCAGTTGAGAATGCAAAATAAACCCTGTTCATTGACCCTGGTGATATCCAGAGTAAATAGGTTTTTGACTTACCATCATCAATATCAACACTGATCCAAGCGGAAATAAAACTACTGTAAATGGGGTCCTACAGCATCGCAAACGTCTGACTTCATACATCTTTCTTTCCATATCACTTACCTGAATCCTGACTACAAAAGAAGCCAGTCACTGCCAATATCATAGACCCTTCTTATGAAAATCTTTCTGAGACAATGTTAAAAATAGGACAAATCCACACATTTTCTTTATACCCATTTGCTATCATCTAGGGTCTGATATTACATTGGCCTCATGACAAATTTCCAATCATGGATTCACAGAGATGCATAGCCTCTGTTTCAATGTGGCTCCTGTGGAGAGGAATACAAGGTTGATGGGGACCGGGCAGCCAGTTTAGCCATCCTCTTTTCTTATTGATGGATTTTCTGGAGGTCCTGAAGAGCCACTCTGTGTGACAGTTTTCAAACAGGCATTTGACCTACATTATCGTTCAGGCTGAGCCAACAAATACCAAATTCCCATTTCCTGTCATTTCACCACTCCTTCCTTCTTGTTCTGTTCCCACTCCCCGCTCTTTCTTTTGTTGCTTTTCATGATTTTCCTTTTTTTCTCTCTTTCTTTCTCCACAAACATTTTTTAACATCCCAATTCTCCATTTCCCTCTGTGCTCCAACCACCCATTTGTCCATCCAGGTATACTCCGGTGGGCCGTTCCTTCTTCTCAGCTCCAGAGGGCTACGACCACCCCCTGGGTGGTGGGAGGGAGGTGTGGTTTGGCTTCCACCAGTCTGTAAGGCCTGCCATGTGGAAAATGATGCTTAACATTGACGGTGAGGACCAAAATATAATTTATTTATAATATATTTCTTCTTTTATCTGTATTCACAGATTGAACCATGTAAATACAGTAATTACTAGACATCTGGCCCTGCTACTTTACCCCACTTCAAAATTAGAACGTTTTTTTTAATATACAGGATATCTGCTCATATTTCCTTGTAAGAGTCATTCTTAAACTGTATAACCTACTGAAAGTATCTTGATGTATGCTCAATAACCCAGGTAAGGAAATCACAAAAAGAGGTGAATCAGACTGAAACTAGTTACATGGATCTTGGCCAACTTACTCTCTGTCCACCTCGGTCTCTTTACTGCTCTCAAAGACTTGCAAATTAGTTCCTTTTAAGCTTTCACCCTTTCTAACAGACCAGATAGTAGTCTAGCTCTCTGCCAAAGATGATTTTTTTGCTGTTTTTTAAATTTGCATTAAAGCAATAAAAACATGCAAGTTTGAAAATCCAAATTCACTGCCGATTGTCTTTTTTTCGTATTACCAAAAACATGCACACTCAAGCTATCCCCCACAGTTGTTGTCATGGATTATCGAAAGCGCATGTAGCAAGTCACCTAGATTACAGAGAAAAGTTCAAGGTGTATCACTCGGGTATAAATCAAAATAAGAGATCACATGTGGGAATTAAACAGTTAGAGGTGATGTCTGGATGCATGCTCAATAATCCAGGTAGGGAAATCACAAAAGAGGTGAATCTGTTCATCTGGATCAGAAGGAGGCCATTTACGTGAAGAGGGAACGACCGTCTTTGAATAGGGGAGGTGGCCTGAGAGTACACCTATCGGCGTCTTACAATGCCGTGATCGCGAACATTCCCCAATCCTCTGTGAATTGTGCCCATTGTCACTGAATGTGCAGTTGATCAACCAACTTGCATGTGAAACCAACCTATTGTTGTGTGGCATCAAGGTACTGTTTATAAGGAGGGGGATGTTTGCCTTCAGCTCAGACTGAAGAAGTCACCTGGTGAGTGACGAAACGTTTCTGAAATGAACTTCTGATCCAGCTGAACAGATTCACCTCTTTTGTGAGTTAGAGGTGATATTGCATCATGATAGTGATGAATAGTTCTCACATTTCCTAAATATGGTGTTGCGGGTTCGATCCCACGACAGGGTGTCAGCAAAGGGCATCTTGCTTTAATCACTCATGCTTAGTAAATGTGAGGTATACATATACATTGTAAAGTGCTTTGAGTGGTCACTAGACTAGATAAGTGCTATATAAAAGTTAGTACATTATATATTAGATGGGTGATAATAAAACCACGGTTAAAGAGATTATGAAAGTTTAACACAGTATGATAATTGTCAGGAATTTTATCACACTATATTCCAAACTGGTAGCAATCTATCCCTAGGATCAAACAGTTGTTACATTTTCGCTCATTCAAAGGCTGGAAATCTTTTTTTTTTCCTTTTGTAAATTTTACCCCCTTTTTTCCAATCCGAATTCCCCGAGTTACTCCCTGGGTCAGTCACTTTGATACCCCATCTAGAACATCGACAGGAAGGAGGAAGCCGTAGCATGTAAGTCTTCCAAGTCATGTGACGACTAGCCCTCGATATTTTGCACAGGGCGGTCTCGTGGGGAAAGCACAGTGCTTTGCTTTTGGAGGAGAACGAAGCAGAGTACTTTCCCTTCACTTAACCATGAGCGCCTGGATGACCCAGAGGCGGACACTAGCGAACCCAGAATACTTTATCCAACCTAAACACCCAGCTGCATGACGCAGAGAAGCACTGAACATGGTGCCTTAACCCCCTATGCCACCGGAGGCCCCCAAAGACTTGAAATCTGTTAAGGATTCCCAGTGTACTCTTTTCCTTTATATGACTGCAGAAACTTGCATTGTAGGGTAATATAAAGGATGGTGTCATTGTAAATAGGATATAATCTTTCATTGGTTCTTGTTAGGTGTCTTGATTTAAAAAAAAAAAAGATGCTGGTTTCATGCCTGTTTCCTGTTTAAATAAGTTTTTTGATTACTCTTCTCCTCCCTATATTTTGCAGTGTCTGCCACTGCCTTCTACAAGGCCCAGCCAGTCATCCAGTTCATGTGCGAAGTGCTTGACATCCACAACATAGATGAGCAGCCTCGCCCCCTTACAGACTCTCACCGGGTCAAATTCACCAAAGAAATCAAAGGTGTGTATGAGTCTTTGTCTTGTCTGTGGATGCATGAAAAGTTTACATGATATAAGGATAGTTACTTGAGATGAAGTCAAATGTCTATATGTCTGCAACTTTCCTGCTAGTAGCTAGCGGTGTTTAGGTGGCTCGCCATCCTATTGTAAACCCCAAAAAACAGTCCTCATCATGGGTAATGATCTGCTTTTCCCTACAAGATCCTGAAAGAGGCCCTATTTTGACATTCTCTGTCTTCCTTTCCTTGAGCATGCAAGGACATTAGAGCTGATGTCACTGCCTCGTCACAACACTTGCTTGCTTGGACACCCCATTCCCAGTCAATAATTTCAGCACACAGTGTTGATCATGTTCTTTCCTCCCATGAGAACCCATAGTCAACATCTCTTCTTCTCCTTTTCTCCCCAGCCACATTAAAATAACTAGGGGATTCCATAATCACAAGCATCTATTAACACAATACACACTCTTTCCCTGGAGCTTCAGTCCCTGATAGCCTCGATAAGCTCCCAGGATTGATGCACTCACTCCCATACACCAATCAAGTGATTGTTCATGTGAGGACGAAAGATGCAGCTCATCAGCAATCTGATTTCACCAAAAACAATTTAAATTACCTTTTTCAGCTTTGTGAGTACTGGAAAAAAGTCTGTTTTTATTTTGGGTCCTATTCTGACATTAGCCAGTGGAACAGGGTGTTTCAGCAGAATCCTCAGCCTGCAAGCATTGCTCATCTCCGTCAGCAGAGCTCACAATATAGGTCTTATATAGGTCTTAATACAGGTCTTGTATACAAGTCTTATTTATAGGTATAATATATCTTCTTGACAATATAGGTCTTATTGCAGACATGTAGACATATGTGGCATACCTCAGTGGGTAGAGCCATCGTTTGATGATCAGCAGATTGCAGGTTCGATCCTTGGTCCTGCAGAGAAAGCATGTCGAGGTGTCGTTGAGCACAACACTGAACCCCTAACCGCTTCCTGAGCGCTACAGTGCCAGCCAGTGGTGGCTGCCCACTGCTCCTATAAAGTAGGATGGGTCAAATGCAGAGAATTGCACATTTCCCCCTGCAGAACTGATAAAGGAAAAAAATATTATCCATCCATCCATTGTCAACTGCTTATCCGAAATCGGGTCACGGGGTATCTGGAGCCTATCTCAGTTCTCATAGGGCGAAAGGCAGGGACACACCCTTGAAGGGTCACCATTCCATCACAGGGCAGAACAATTAGGGGAACAGTGTCTTGCTCAAGGACACTTCGACACGCTTCTCTGCAGGTGTGGGGCTCGAACCTGCAACCTACCGATTGCCAGACGACCGTTCTACCCACTGAGCCATGTTTCCCCCCTATGAATATTAGTATTATTATTATTAATTTTAATCTGTTTTCGTTTCTCCTGCTTGGAAGTGACTATGTCCACTCCAAAGGCTTCGTAGCCGAATGCTAGTGGCCTGCAGGAGTGACTGTTTACATCACACACTTCCCACCTTGAACCTCAGTTTCCACCTGTGGTGACACCCCAAAGTACTTTTTTGCCCACTAGCTCCCCCCAGTAGCCTCATCTGTTATTCATTTGTCTCGACAGGCGGTTTCCCCATACAGACTATTATTAGCCACCAGGCATCTTATTCACATTAACTATTATGATGTGACTGGCATGTAGAAATACAACAGTGTTCCAACTCTACAAGTTAAATCAGCTGTTTATACATGCTCGCTCTGTTATAAGTTTTCCCTCTGCAATATTGGATTTATCACCAACCAACCCCCTCTTGTCAATGACTTCATCAGAGCATAAAAACTTAACTGTTTATGTCTCATGGAAACCTGGCACTCACAGAATGATTTTCTACAGATGAATTCAACAACTCCACCAAGATTTGTTTACATATGAAAACTGCAGCCTTCAGGCAGATGAAGCACCTTATTATTATTTTTATTTTTTTAGACTCCCTTATCAGTCCCATGAGGGGAAAGTTTACAATTCTCTGCATTTTAACCCATCCTATATTGTATTGGAACAATGAGCTGTCACCATATTATGCTCGGCGAGCATTTAAGGCTTCAGTGTCTTGCTCAAGAATATCTTGACATATTTTTTGCAGAACCAGGATCAAACCTGTAACCATCCCGATTGCCAGTTGACCATTCTACCCACTGAACTATGCCGCCCCAAGAATAATAGCCTAGCCTCAGACCCTCACATCAGATAAAGAAGAATTCCCTAAAAAACCTTTAACGGTGAGAAAAAGATTGGAAGAAACCTCAGGGAGGGCAACAAAGGAGGGCTTTCTCTCAAGGCCGACAGATGTGAAAAGAATGTTGTGTATGCAGAATAAAACACGCAGTACAATGCAATTTGCAGAATAAAGCACTGAAAGAGGATAACAGAATTATAATGGAATTCCATATCACCTGATTCCAATTCCCACAACCCCAGTTAAAACATGCATGGCCTCTCTCATTTCCTTGAAAATCTCCATCATCAACTCGTCTCTATCCACTGATACACTTCCACTTACCCCTTTACTGAAGGTTGCTGTAATCAGACCAACTCTGGAAAAACAATCTGATTCAGATTCCAATGACCAAAACGAGTGCTGGCCTATTTCCAATTTACCATTTACATTGATCTCCACAATCTTTAAGGGTAGTTACATATCAACCCGAGATCTTCCTCGGTAACAATAATCTCTGAACAATTCTAATCTGGCTCTTGTCCCAAACATAGTACAGAAACAACCCTGGTTAACCTGTTTTTGAGCAGCTGACTTCAGTCTACTCTATATACTCATTTTTCATTACTTTACCACAACCTTTAATACGATAGAGAGACTTGGAGGAGACGAATCCATGGACCGGTCAACCCCCGCTAGCGGGGAAAATGGCCGGAATACAAATCCTGTTTGTTGTTGTTGTGTTGTGAACCTTTAATACTACATTCTATCAGCTCCTCATGGATCATCTATCTAGCATTAGCATCGGGGGCACTGTTTATCAGTGGATTGCTTTCTACTTTGCAGTCAAGACACGTTATGTAAAAATTCATAATTTGCTGGTCAGAATTCCATTTGCGCCGTTCATCTAGATAGATCATGTATTTAAATAAATGTTTCATCACTCAGAGGTGACATTTTCAGTCTAAACTGACTGCATGCATCCTCACCCTTATAAACAATACATTTGCATAACGATCTAAACCAACGATGTCTTGGTGCATGCTCAATAATCAAGGTATGGAAGTCACAAAAAGGTGAATCGGTTCAACTGGATCACAAGTTTATTTAGAAACATTTCTAAATAAACTTGTGATCAAGTTGAACTGAATCACCTCTTTTTTGTGATAAACCAACAATGGTTTCAATTGCAAATAGGCCTTTGAACGGAGTTTCAATGGTGAGAGAGAGACCCATTTTTACATGTCCTGATTAGCACCCACATTGTGGGAGTGGACAGGGATTTAGATGGATCTTGGAGGGGTTAAGGATGGATTCCCTTTCTGATGATGCCATGTGGTGGGTTCAGAACGATAAGATCTGACTCATCAGTTCCCAGAGCGCACACTCTACCGCTAAACTACTGCCCCCCCCCCCAGGTAATGTGTACTATTCACAGAGGATTGAGGAATAGTTGCTTTTACAGCATTGTAAAATGGTGAAAGATATACTCTTAGCTCCCTCAGTAAATGGTAAATTGACTTGTTCTTATATAGCCCTTTTTTAGTTTAACAACCACCCAAAGCGCTTTGCAATGAATACCTCACATTTAGTCTAATGATCACTCAAAGCGCTTTACAATGAATGCCTCACATTTACCGACCTACACGGCAGGATATGGACTAAGAACTCACAACTCCCAGGTGTGCGCTCTACCCGCTGAGTCACCATGGCTCTGCAATAATTTTTGTGATTTCCTTACTTGGGTTATTGGGTATGCATAAAGACATACCAGTCAGAAAGTTTGACCGTTCCTTATGAAGTTCCACAGGGTTCGATGTTGGAACCACTACCTTTATTATTTACCTCCTCACACTTGGCAACATCTTCCAGCACTATGGTATTCATTTCCACTGTTACACCAATGATACACAACTTTATGTGTCCATCAAAACAATTCCTCTCTCTCCTCCTGTACCCTCACTACTTATCTTCATGATGCACATATCTTGATGAATAATAAATATCTGAAATTCAACAACAGTAAAACTGAGCTACTCCACATTGGTACCAAATCTACACTCTCAAAAACAATATTTCCGTACTCCCCATTTCTGGAGCCCCCATATCTGTCTCCTTTCAGGCTAAGAGCTTTGGTGTTTTCCAAGCTATATCATGTCCTTTTCTAGTTTTATAAATATTGTCTCCTGGATTGCCTTTTTCCATCTGCGGAACATCTCCAGGCTACGTCCTCCTTTAATGTATCACTCAGTAGAAGTCTTAGTCAGTGCTTTGGTCACATAAAACATTGTCTACTGCAATGAGTCCCAACAAACTTATTCACTGATTTCCACAAGTCTGCAGCACAGATTATTACACATTCCAAGTCCACAAAAAATGTCTCTCCAGCTGATTCAATTACACTTTTATTCAACCAGGTCTCAAAGTAGAAGTGACGCACTGTGGAACCATGCGAAGGAAGTACCGTGTCTGCAATGTCACTCGCCGGCCTGCCAGCCATCAAACGTGAGTCAGCCTCCACACTGGAGATGAGTGGGTGTAGAATGGGTGGAGTGGATGGATGCATGGGTTGGGTTAAGTGGGATTGGGGAGTGAAAAATGCATCCCAGTAGGATGTGATCAATGGGTTACAAACCACAACTTCAACAAACCCCATTATGGGTGTGTTTAGCATCGACTAGTCCAATGGTCAGTGGACATTCATTTTTAATTAAAATTGTAAAAAGCTGCCCACCTGCTATTTTTATTCAAAGGACTATATATTTTCTGTTCAGGTTTTGATTCATTTAAATGTCAGCTTCTACCTGACCTCAAAAACCATAGGTCAGTCACTGTTTTCTTTAATTGAAAAATATTTCTAAAATCAGATGTATTTCGTCCTTTATGGATCTTGAACTATTAATTCACACTTTCATTTTCTCCCACATTGATTATTATAACTCCCTCTACTCTTGCCTCACTCAAGCCACTTTAAATCATTTACAGTTGGTTTAAAATGCAATAAATTAGAAATAGCTGTCAGTTCCACATTATCTCTGTTCTTTTCTCTCCATTGGCTTCCCATAAAATTCAGAATAACCTACAAGGTTCTGTTGATTACATTCAAAACACAGGATCTTGCCCTCAGTTATATTTCTGGTGTTCTCACCCCTCATTTGACTTCCCGACCACTCTGTTCCTCAAACCTCGGTCTTTAATCCATCCCCCACTCCAACTCCAACTGCAAATCAACCACGCCTTTGCAGTTTTAATTTCAAATATCTGGAACAATCTCTCCCAATCCATTAGATCTGCTGAATTTTTGGAATATTTTGTGCAGCTTCTAAAAACCCATATTTTGCAAGCCTTTTTATTAGACCAGTTGTGAACTTATGTCAGTCAGTGGACATGTCATTGCAAAGTGTCAACATTGTGAAAATTCACACTGAACTAAATTATGCTTCTTGTAAGGTAGCAATTTTACATTATTCACCAAGTCATATTGCTCTTGGCCAAGAGCATTTTAACCCAAAGCAAAAATTACTCACAAGTCCCTCGTGGATTAAAAAAGATACTTAAATAGTATAGATTTGATAAATTTGAGATTAGATCAATCTTTTAATGATCCCCATTTACGTTACATCTGGTCTATGATATTATAAAAATTCAAGTAATGGATATGATCTATCAGCCAACCTGAAACTATATTTTTGGAGCAACACAATGTACATTTGAATTTTCAAATTTCCTGCATTCCATGGGACAGGCATCAAGGTATGAATAAAAAAAAAATCCGAATCCACAAAATAATGCTTCTAGCTGATGTACCGATTCCAGCATTCATTAGCTGAGGATGGAAAGGTTGTTTTTTTTTTTTTTTACAAACTCCCTGACCTTCATAAACTAGCTGTTAACACTGTTACCTCACCAAGGTTCTGGGTTTGAAACCCAGCCATCATAGGTCCTTTCTGTGCGGAGTATGCATGTTCTCTCCATGTTTTCCCACTGTTGCTATACAATAAAGGTCAGTTTTACATGTCACAATTAGTCTTCATGTTGTGGGAGTGTAGACGGATCTGAATGTAGCATAGGGGTTTAAGGCCAGATGTTCTTCCTGACGCCCTCCGATGGGATTGAACTTGCAATGCTTGGCTTGTCATTTCCTGTCAGATCCACTCTTCTGCTGGGCTACTGTGCCCCCTTGCTCCTATAGAATAGCATGGTTAAATACAGAGAACATGTTGTTGTAAAATACAAGCCGTAAGAATACAATGACAATATGAAGTGGCTTTCTGATCTTACAAAGATCATCCGAGTTCATTTTAGAGTGAATACTTTGTCTTGAAAGTGAGACTTATAAATGTGTAGTTAATCTCTCATAAACCACTGATAAATATCACCGCTATCAACCAGTAAAGTGGTTAGGAATAGTGCTATTGTGCTTGTAAGGCAGGGCCAGATGGCGCGTCTACTATAAAATTATGTTCAGTGAGGTAGCAGAGGAGATGGTCATTGCTGTGGGTATTCATTAGAAAGCAGCAGACAATTTAAAATGGTCTTGCTTCTAGATGGTTAAATAGTGGTTGCCACTGTCCTTACTGGCTGGCTGTTGAACAGCAGGAAGTGTCAAACACATAACTTGTAATATTTTCTTTCAATGAGACTCATTCAGCAGCAAGTTTTAGAGGAGACAAATGATATCGGTATAACAATTTATGAAGTCAGATAATTATGTACATTAGCATCCTTTTATATTTTAACTGTTTCAAGGCAGCTATCCCTGTGGCTCCACTACGAATCTGCTGACTCCAGTTGCTGCTCTACATATTGTGGAGGTGTGGTTGAGCCTGAGTGTGTAGGACTGCTAGGATGTACTTGACCCACTCGGCAGCAGGTATTTTTTATGACCTGAAAGAAAATGTATTTTGAGCTGACATCGAGTGTACACCAACAAATCACATCAGGATTCCCACACATCATGGAAACCTGTAAATTTATAAGTTTTCCAGTCCCAGAAAATGATCAACTTCATCTCTTGGCCTAGAAGTATTGAGGTCTCTGAAAATTTTCAAGTTGGGTAATAAAGCAGTGCTTTTATCCATATAGATGGGATGTTTCTTACATTTTTTTAGCTGAGTTTGAAGGTCTTAGCCAAAATTTATCTGATAAGATTGCACATTATTACTTGAGGTTTGAAGAATATGTTCATTTAATGGTTTATAGCTCTGGCTCTCCTCTTCCTGCTGGGCCACTGGTCTTACATCTTGATATGATGAAATAGATTAAAGTTCAAATAAATTGATAGGGTTTTTTTTCTTTCCTCTGTAGGTTTCCTCTGCAGTTAGAGAATGGTCAGACAGTAGAGCGAACTGTAGCTCAGTACTTCAGAGAGAAGTACAACCTACAACTGAAGTACCCACACCTGCCATGTCTACAGGTGGGCCAGGAGCAGAAGCACACTTACCTGCCCCTGGAGGTGAGAGACTACTGGATGGGTAATCCTTATTGCCTTTGATTTTAAGGTATCAACAGGTATCAACAGTGTTTTCATGTGGAAAACCGCAAGTTAGTGAGAACATGCCTTTATTGTTCTTAACAAATTACTTTTAAGTATGGTTGACGAGTGAAATTTGTAACATTTGTGCTCTGCTCTGCTGAGGATTGAATATAGATTTTATGCTAGAAAACAGACTATACCAAGTAAACTCATTGGTGTTATAGAATATAGGTTAAAATAACTTCTATTGAAGTTTTTTTTCTGTGTCTTTTGATAGGTGTGTAACATTGTAGCTGGTCAGCGCTGCATCAAAAAGCTGACTGATAATCAGACCTCCACCATGATCAAAGCCACAGCTCGCTCTGCACCCGACAGGCAAGAGGAGATCAGCAGGCTGGTAAGTTGTGGTGACACCTAGTGGATAAAGATCTCCTCCACTACTCATAGAGACACGTGTTCACATAGCCTTGCTGAATATTGTATCGCCTTATGATTAGTAGGCTTTGCCTCAGCACTTTCCACGGAGTTGTACATTCCTTTGATATCCATATATTTATCATTCTAGAATCTCCCACTTGGGGGCAGCATAGCTCAGGAGGTAGAGTGGGTCATCTAATAATCAGAAAGTTGTTAGTTCAATCCTGGGTGACTTCAGAAAGTGTGTTGAAGGGTCCTTGAGCAGTGCTCAAGGACTCTTGAGCCCCCCCAACTGCTCTGTGGGTGCTTCAACTGCCCACTGGTCCTTTGCAATAGGATGGATTAAATGCAGAGGACAAATTTCATTGTAGGACTAGAATGACCAGATAAAGTAGCTTTCCTTGCCTTCCTTATTTGGGTTTTAGCTTGGAAGAAAAATTGAATGAGTCATCATGTTTTACATAATCTATGTAATATGGTTATAATACAGCAGGCTTCAACATGCTACATTGGGACATGGCCATCTAGTTTGATACAGGACTTTTAATACCACCCCTGCTGTCTGCATGGTCAGCAACCTAATTACAAGCTGCTTTTGATGACATCTCCCTTTCAGATTGTTATGAAGCCTATCATACACATTAATACAGATTAGTAATCTCCTTTTACAGATGGTAATTTGCATTGGTTTTAAAACTGAATCCTCTTCACTTCTTTTCTTCAAGGTGACAGGATAAACTATGGCTATGCAGAATAGTCAAAAGTTACAATAGTTTTATGCGTATGAGCCTGCTGTTTCATCTCTGTATTATGTGGTTGGGATAGAGACTGACATTATCATCTCAATGCACCACATATTGCAGCAAAGTTATCATAGTAGGAATGGCGGTGGACAGAAGAACCAAACAGCAGATTTGCTGTCTTTTGTCTGTTGATCAAAAAACCAGGATAGCATAGCAAATGAGTCGTATGACTATTGCTTGAAATTGTTTCTAGCCATTTACATGTCCTGTGTCCCATGTTAGACATCTTTTCTCCAATCTCTCCTGTCCCACCATACCAAGCTTTAATTCCAGTCAAACACTGACTCAGCTGATTTAACTAATCAATTTCCTTCTCTGATGTTGACACTGCTAATTAAGAGAATCAGATTGAGAAGGTATTTGTTGGAAAGAATACCTGCAAATTTATTGTCCCTTTTAGTAAAAAAAAAAAAAAAAACACCCTACCCCAACTGCTGTTATGGCATCAAGACTACACCTTACAATTCCTCTCACTAACAGTTTATTAATTTTGGGGCATCTAACTGATAGATAGACATGCTTAGACTAGCATACAATTAGTGAGTGGACAGTGTTTCAGTTTCTTGCTTTAGCTTACTTCAACAGAACAAATGGCTATTGATTAAAACATTGTGCAAAGTTCAAGCTCATTCCATTTGTCATGGGGTGGTCTCCCCTGCAGCACTGTCCCAAGGAAGGTCATAAGCCAGATTTCAAGTTCTAGACCACACAGCCGAGCTGCTCGGGCCCATCTCAACCTCCTATCTTGAAACTATCTCCCTCTCTTCTCATCTTTCTTCTCCTCCTCCTCCAGGTGCGTAGTGCCAACTATGAAGCAGACCCCTTTGTACAGGAGTTCCAGTTCAAAGTGCGCGACGAAATGGCCCACGTGACGGGGCGCGTGCTGCCCGCCCCCATGCTGCAGTACGGCGGCAGGGTGAGCACAGAGCACTTTATGGTACCCTTCCTTTAAATCACACCCATTTTCTCTGTTTGTTGGACACGCCCCCCCCCCCACAAACACACACTCTCCTGAGCTCCTCCTCCCCACACATGCTCGCTGAGGGGAACTAACTTGCTAGCTTCTGTTTGAGCTTGATTTTTTTTGAGTGTCTGTTTGCTTCATCATCTGTAGTTGAGTCTCGTAAGTGCAGCCTTTGATGCCTCTTATATAGACATATCAAATGGTGTCATTCCCATGTAATATTGTTTGGAGACGGGCAGGCAGAGGAGTGAACAGGCTTTTTTTCTGGTTCAACAGCCCCCAAAAAATGAAAATGCCCTCATCCATTACTTTACTTATTTCATAAAAGTTAAAAAAAATTAGATATTTTTCTCTTGCTCAATAATCCAGGTAGTAAAACAAAGGAAATAATTTGAGTCATCGCATCTGAACATGGATTCAGATGAATGTCGAAACATTCCCCTATATTTTGAATCTATGTTCAGTTGATCTGCCCCAAATTATTTTTCATTTTCATTTAATTTTTTTATGTCAATATTTGTCGATATTTTTCCTAAAGTTGGGGGAAAATATACAAGCAGCATCATCAAGAGGCAACTTACTGAGGCGGAACACAGCGTGGATTAACATTCTCCACTTCTCCTTTAGGCTAATTACACTATAGACTTTCACTGTGGTACATTAGGGTGTGTACATCAATCATTATTAGTTGCAAACATATCTGATTCACAAAACAATGTTTTACTCATTGATTTATCTTTAGTGTATTCCACATCAGCTATGCAGTTAAATAGTGGTTTCTCATGTGCTAGTTAATGACATGTGATGCCATGTTTTTCTGTCTTAAATAAAGCTGAGATTTCTATTAAAATTGTTTTATGAACATTTTATGTACCAGTCACAATTAAGGGTTAGTCTAGTCTTCCTTTGCATATTTTTTCAGTCTATTTGTCATGAGTGTCCATTTTTTCACTGTGTGTGCCTGTACATTATCATGATGTAATTTTACTTTAG
>OMLC01043415.1:0-10233 GCA_900302585.1 Regalecus glesne
CTCGCTCTCTCTCTCTCTCTCTCTCTCTCTCTCTCTCACGCACACACACACACACTTTGCACAAACACAAATTTATGGTAATATGTGTGGAACAAGCAATTCATGTCAGCTCGTCCTGCCACCACATCTGAAGCACAGAATGGCCAGAGATGCTGTTTAAGCATTTCCACTGTGTACAAGTATTTATTGGTTGATGTCTAAAATGTCTCTAAATGCTTTAGAGTTAAATGCACCTTGAAAACCCATTACTCCTCTGAATAACCAATCTGCTCTGCTCCCTGTACACTTTCCATTTGGATATTCTGCTCCTTCATACTCTTCTCTCCTCGATTGGAAGGTGGTGGTCGGTGTTGAACAGTAAGCTGAGTGATGCAGTGCTGAGTAACCGTAGCTAATGTTAGTTCAGACAGATGAGGTTGACCTTGACCCTTG
This sequence comes from Regalecus glesne, assembly GCA_900302585.1. NCBI lineage: Eukaryota > Metazoa > Chordata > Actinopteri > Lampriformes > Regalecidae > Regalecus > Regalecus glesne. Next base: position 433 of record OMLC01043415.1, read on the forward strand.
AAATGTGATCCAACTCCTTGTTTATGCAAACTCGCTGGGGATCAATAAAACCTGAACTCTATCCCAACTGAACAAGGAGGTTTCTAAATTCAGGCCCAAGGACCAGAGATCATCACATCGGATTTCTACGCTTTACAGGCTCATTAGAAAGCCATGCTGCTAGTGACCCTAAAGGATTACGATGTTCCGATTACACTTTGGTCCATTTAAATTACCCATGGAGCCAGCTGATGTCATTATGTAACTATACATGTCTTGACATCATGGCTGGCCCTGGAAATAATTTCCTGAATAAAGAAATAATTCTTGAGCCATTATATGTATGATTATACTTTGACCGGGAAATAAAAAAGGAAGGGACACCATGGCTCATTGGGTAGAGTGGTCATTTGGCCGTTGGAGGGTTACAGCTTCGATCCTTGCAACTGTAGAGAAGTGTGTCGAAGTGTCACTGAGCGAGACGCTGTTCCCCTACGTGCCCTGCGATGGGCTGGCGACCTGTCCAGGGTGTTTCTCTGCCTTTCACCCAATGACCGCCGGGATAGGCTCCAGTTCCCTCACAACCCTACTCAGGATAAGTGGTTGACGATGGATGGAATGGATGGATTGACAATGGAGCTTGCACAGAAGAACAATGTGTGAACAATCTGGTGACAGGCATGGGCGCAAGTCCATGAACACTGGGATGACATCCAACACTTTACCTGTGTCCCCATCCATAGAGCTAGTGTTTGTTTCAGGAGGGCATCTGATGTAAAAATATATCAAACCAGTATGTAGATTACCCAGACCCTAAGTAGAGAGGAGCAATGCTTTTACATCGCCTTCCGTGGACAACATGGGAGAGATCTGTTTTACGTGTCATGATTAGTCCCCATGGGGTTGGGGTGGACATGGTATTCGATGGAGCATGGGCATCGAGGCTGGTTGTCCTGCCTGATGCCCTGCGGTGGGTTTGAACCGACAGCCTCTGGGCTTTGTCAGTTCCCATAATGCTGGTTCTGTCACTGAGCTATCGTGAACCCCTATTCATGTAGGGTTGAAATGCATGTCAGCAGGTGGCAAATACAATATAGAAAGATAGATGGAGGGAGAGACCAACAGATAAATACACAGATAAAGGTAAATAAATACAAGAGATACTTACATTGGTTGGCACTCTTCCACAACAAAGAACACACAATTTTCTCTGAAATAACCTGGAACCGACAAAAGTAACTGCCATCCACCATTGTTTTTTTTCCCCTATTTCATAGAAATCAGACTGCTTTGGATGTTTTATCCAACATTTAAATGGTAAAACAAATGAAAATAGCAATCACAAAAATGATGGGACCCATATTCGGATGTTTTGTTCCACAACATTTAGAGAAAATCACTGCGGTCAAACATTTTGTACTTCCGGCCCTTCTGACAATCATATTGACCCCCTCTTCCTGAGTAAACTGCTGCAGAGGCCTCATGTTTGATGAGGGTCCTCTTCGGACTGCAAGTTTCAGCTCGTTCCATAGGTGTTGAATGGGATTCAGATCAGAACCCATAGAAGGCCAGTGCAGGATAGTCCAATGCTTGGTTGTCATCCATTCTTGAGAGCCTTTTGTGTTTTGGGTCATTATTCTGTTGGACCATTAACCTGTAATGGGGGCAGTTCCTGTTTGAAAGCTTTTTTCCTTCTCTGAACATAGAGCTGATGGGACTTGCTGAAAGGCTCCACTTTTGGCTCGTCTGTCCAAAGGACATTCTCCCGTAAGGATGGCGGCTCGTCAGTATGCCATCCATCCATCCATCCATCCATCCATCATCAACTGCTTATCCAAAGTTGGGTCATGGAGGTAGAAGTTCCATCAGAAATCCTAATCTTCTCTTTTCCTGGCCACATAAAACAGCTCAGACTAGGGGATCCTGATGTGCTAACCCTAACCCTGCCACACAACCAGGTTGGTGGTCTTTGCATATCATAATGTGTGTTTGTCTACACGTGCTCTGTTGTAGGTAGCTGGAGAGATAGATGGATGGATGAATGGGTGGATAGATTAGATGGATGCTTCATTGATCCTGAGGGAAGTTGAAGCATTTGATAGGAAATGTGTGTTGATGTCTTCATCGTGGGACAAGTGAGATCCAGGTCAATTGTGAGACCAGGACTATAAGGCACAGAGGAGTAGCTCAGTTTTTAAGTCTGAGGGTGATGTTCTTCAGCTTGGACTGGTGCTTTACTGGTCTGATCAGCAAATCAGTTTTGTGGGCATTCAGGGGCAGGATTTCAATTGACATCAGAAGCCTATCAGCACGTGTCTCCACATTCCCAAATTGAGGATCAACACTAGACTTAACGGGACAATTGGGCTGAGATTTGCTGGCATGACGATAAGATTAAATACACATAACATCGGGGATGTAATTGGTGAGTGACAGCGTGTAAATAGAGGAACAGCGGAGGGTCCATGACTGCACATAAAACTAAGCAATGACTAGAACATATCTATGGATCATGACAGTATGCACGCTGTGTGCACTGATACCAAAAGCTCTGCCCTGGCCCAGGTGCAGTGAAGCTGAAAAGTCAAAGTCAAAGGCATCTTAAATCAGCATGTCTAAAAACCAAGAAATACTTTGTGAGCCGCTGTTTCCATTATGATCTGAGCTCAGTCTTCTATATAGATATGCGCTACACACAGTGTGTGTGTGTGTGTGTGCTTGTGTGTTTCCTTGGTGGCTCTTTAGAACCCTGAATTTGCATTATAGCCATGTATTTTTACCATGTCCTTGTGTGCCACGGGCACGTTTACATGTTTTAAGAAACGAATGCCCTGTGCTTGTCTCTCCCATTCTTGCTTTATGTTAAAGGCATCACCTAGACTCTCGTGGTCATATCCCCAAAGAGGAGTGCTGCTACAACCATATGAACCAATGGGTCACAAGGCCTCTCACAGTCACTTAGAATGCTGCATAAGCTACTGAGACACAGCCAGTGGGGAGATCCCATAACCTCTCAACATTGTCTCCAAGCCCCAGGCAAGCCCCCCCAGGTAAGTCAGGGGTTTCAGCCGAGAGAGGGAGAGCACATCTCAAGAGGGAAGTGGGGGTTGGGGTTGCTTCTTAACCTCTACCACAGGGTAGGCTTTTGGTTTTTCATTAAGGTCCTGACTTGCTCTGCCTTGCCTCTCATGAGATATCCACAGGCTGTATTCATCCAGCTGACAGATTCTAAGCACCCCCCCCACCCCCCGGATGCTTTAATCACAGCTGAGCAGCTGCTTCTGGCCGCCATAATGTCGGTCAAGTTTCCTGAGCTGGAAGGGTAACCGACGTCAAATTTGACCAAATCTATATGAGGATTGATAAGACCATGCTGGATCTGTCAAGTCACTATACAGGATTGGTCAAAGCTGGGTTAACAATGACCACCATTGCTGCTGTGCCCTCATGGGGTGCCAATGGAAGCTGTAAAATCTGCCATAGTGACCCCTGAGGAACAGGGAACAAGCTGAAAGAAGAGGATAGATGTGCCAGTTAGTTTGTTTTGCTAACTAACATGTGGTGCGCACAAGAGAAAATGTGTGTATGCTAATTCCAAATTAGTTAATAGTTTCTTTTAAAAGACTGTAAGGTTAGACAACTTTTAGCCAGTTGCAGGGTGGGTAGCCTGCAGGGTAAAACAGACAGACGGACATTTAAGGTTCATCGAGGCACTTTTTCCGTTGACCTCAACTCGTTATTGTGTTGAATGAACTAAAAATAGCTTTGGACAGAAGAAGAAGCTTTATCTATTTCTCATTGCACATACATACAACAAAATGTGTTCTCTGCATTTGACCCAGCCTATTGTATAGGAGCAGTGAGCAGCCGCAGCAGCCGGGGTGCAATTTGGGGGTTCGGTACCTTCCTCAAGGACAATGTGACACACTTTTATCGTGTTTGTATGTCTTCTTATGAAGCTGGAATTAATGGGTTCCCAGCTGATGAGTGACCTTTGAGCCTTATCTGATAGCACCAAGCCAACACCTCCTGAATGTGGAGCTAAGTAGTCTGAGTATAAAGTAGTTTCTTCGCTGGCCACATTGACCGATCCAGCAACCAGCATGTTTAGCACAGCCCCAAGAGGGATGGCTTGTATCTTGTCATGTCTTGAGCGATGTTTGCTGCATTTGCTGGTCCTCACATCCCACGATGGGCCCTCTAGGGGCAAGAAGTTTCAAAGGCACAGTTTTCTTGGGCTCTTTCCCTGTACCCCGTTCATTTACTCCTCACAGAGAGATGAAGAGTCCTCTTTTCCCAGGTCCAGATTGGTGGACCAGTGTTTAGCTTGTGTAGTTTTACTAGAGCTCTGCTGGCCACTTTAGCTGCTTACACCTTTCACAACTGGTATATAAGGATGGAGTTTGAGAAGCAAAGACAAACACTAGGAAATGAACACACCTGACATTTTGGCATTTTCTGATGCTGCAAATGGTTTGGTTGTTGTTTGGAAAAATTGAAGTAGAGCAAATCTGCATTTTCAATTATGATCAGGTGAGAAAGACAAAATCCTTACTTTCAATCAACAACTCAAATCTTCAATTGCAAAATCAATATATGTCTCTTTTATGGTTGCTTTAGGTATATTTCCATGTCATTATTAGGGCCCACATCTGGGGATGGACATGGACTTAGATGGAATGGGGGGGGGTTTAAGCCTGGATGTCCTTCCTGATGCTCTGTGGTGGAATCGAACTTGTGACCTCAGGGTCATTTGGTAACGCACAGGATATTATATCTGGCCAGATAAAGAACAGATTTGTCCTTTTATCCTTCAGGTTTAGAAATGTCCGGTTTGTCATCTAATTTGATTTTATTTTGTTTTTTTTTGTTTTTTCCCTTTATGCTTTTAGCAATAATTATCTGAACATTATAAAGTAGTTATAATTAAGACGCCTGCTATCTTTAACAAGTGTGTTTCAAGAGCTTATGATTGGCTTGTTGTCGAGGATCTGGAAGATGAAATATCACTTCAAGTTAATTTCTATAGGAAAGTTCTGACGAACGCGATTTTTGTCTAAGAACATTCATCATAGTCGGGGTTAATGATGCTAAAGAGAAGACTTGGAAAAGCAAGAAGACAACAGCAGGATCATCTCTTTTATCAGCTTGATCACATAATACAGACAATATGGTGGCCTAGTGGGTAGCGCTGTTGCCCCAAGGCAAGAATGTCCTGGGTTCGAACCACAGACCGGGGCATGTGGTTTTTGTGTGGAGTTTGCATGTTCTTACCGTATCTGCGATGGTTTCCTCCAGATGCTCCAGTTTCCTCCCACCATCAAAAAGACATCTATGTAAAAGTTAATATTCTGGCCTGTGCCCCTGAGCAAGGCAATAGAAAAAAAGAACTCAAGTTGGTCTGCAGGCGCTGCAGCTGCTCTGATACAATATGATGGGCGGAAGGCAGAGAGCACATTTCATTGTATGTATTTACAATGACAGATGATAGTTGCATTGAAGTGATGATATGCCAGAAGAGCTACAGTGTGAGATACATCATGTCCTCGGTGCTAGTAAAACTGAGTAAAGATGGCAGGCATCATTGAAGATGCTGCAGCTTGTCACATCCTCCTGAATAGTGGTGAAGTATATTAGATATCGTAAAGAAGATGCGTATCTGCTGATAATGACACTGATTATGAGTTAAAATCTTTAATGACTTTCTCATACAAAGCCATGGCAGTCAAATCAGCAGTAACTAGAACCATTAAATTCGGCTTTATGAGGATATTAGCTTTATAGTCATATATATATATACCCTGCCAAAAACACCATATGTGGGGCTGCGGTAGTTTAGTGGTAGAGCACTTGCTTTGGGGAACTGATGAGGCAGATGTAGTGGGTTCAAGTCCATCGCAGGATGTCAGGAAGGGTATCCTGCTTGATCCAACAAGCTTCATTTAAGTCCGTGTCCATGCCCATAACATGGGGACGAATCGTAACACTTAAAATTGGACCTCTCTCGACTGTGTTTTACTTTACCACGCTAGAATCAAATCGTTTCCATGCATGTAATTATTCATAAAATTACATTCATAATTATTATGGGGAAAAAAAGCAAAATATATCTGTATTATTATTATTATTTTATTATAATGAGGTTGTGGTAGCTCAGTGACCGATAAACCAGTTGTTTTGGGTTCAAATCCACCACAGGGTGTCGAGAAGGGCATCCGGTCTTTATCACTTTACACTCCGTCAGAGTCTGTGTCCACCCCACAACATGGGGTCTAATCATGGGACATAAAAATAGACCTTTGATTATATCTTGTTATATTTATGAATTATATTTATTTACACTCAAAAGCTAATAGTAAATGTTCGGTTAAAAAAGTTCTCCATTACACCCACAATTATTCCCAAACAAGTAGAAACCCAGGAAGCTTTTATTGGAGTGTGCAAAATGTTTTCTGCACACAGAAGGATATGCTTCTGTTGGAGGTTAGGGCTTCCTCGCAGCCCAATTCACCCTCAAAGGAAAGTTTGGATGCACCACTGATTTACAGGTTTGCTGGGAGACTGTCAAGAAAACAAAAGGGGATTACTGAGGTTCTGGGAGCAAATTAATTTCTGTATTTTAATGAGGATGGAAAAACAAATGTTGCTTTTGACAGCTTTAAGTATAACAGGGAAAGTGAAGTTTTCCCAGTGCAACTTTCAACCAAAGCTCTCTATTTTACTGTTATATTGTTATATACCAAGGCTTTTTTTCATGTATTCATGATGCTGAAAGATACTATCATTAAAACTGATATACTCGGTCTGCCTAGGAGGAGCTGGGATCTGAATTTTGGATGTCTCCTCTGCTTTGTTGGTGTGGTTTCTCATTTGCTGTTATGTCTTCTTATTTCTCATTTCAAAACCTTTAACAGGGAGAAAAATAGGAGGAAACCTCAGGGAGAGCAACAAAGGAGGGATCTCTCTCCCAAGAAGGACAGACATGTGATGGATGTTGTGTATACAGAATAAAACACAATTTACACAACAGAACGCTGAGAGAGGATAACTGCGTTATAATGGAGTCACAAGATATAAGAAGAAAATTCTCCATGACCAGCCTGCGGATAAGCACTTGGCAATGGATGGATGGAAGAATAGATGATGGTGGATATGTCCAGATGTCATCCAGAACCACCTAGACCCTCTGCCATGCAACCACCAACACCATGTAGACCTGACAGGAAGACAGACTTCACACGTACACATGAGAGGCTTGCATCATACCATTCACATAAACAGGAGCAGAGACAAGAAAAGTCATCAGTCACACACTGGAGAGTGAGAATGATATAGCCTTGAAACAGGATATCCAAATCATGTGGAAGAAAATGGATAAAGAATGGGATGTGGAGGATGCCAAGCAGCATCCAGGGGGCGACCACCATCACCATGGAGACCTGGGAGGAGGACAGACCACATATGCACTTGGGAGAGACTCGCATCACACCATTCACATACCTGGGAGGATAGACAGAACAGATGTAAGAGAATAGAAAAGGATTTCAATAGTCAATAATCTACATAATATTTGTCACCAGGGCAGTGATTCAAAAAATTCACTGAGACAGAAACCAACCTGCAGTGCAGTACAGGTTGTAACATACTCAATACAAAGACAACCGGTTGTAGATTAAGCCAACAAGACGGATTTTAAGCTTGGATTTAAAGAACTCACCAGTCTTATTGTCTGACAACAGCAGGCGAGTTATTCCACAAGAACAGGGCCTGAATGGAGAAGGCCCAGCCAACAGCTGACACTGTTAAATACTGATGATGGTAGATGCTGGGAGAATGGTCCTGACTTGTTAAGAGGATGGCCCAATACAGAGGAGCCAACATGGCAAGCCAGGAATCTGCAGTCTACACCCATCGACAGGCCAGTGGCCACTCCTCCAGGGATGTGGATGTGCACATCCTTGATAGGGAGGAACACTGGTTTGGACGGCGAGTCACAGAAGCCATCTATGCAAAGGGGGAAACAACCAAGGGGGAGATTGCAAACTGCAGGAATTCAAAGAAGGATCTTCAAAGACAGCACACACATGTCCTCAAACATACACCGGGTCAGCCTTTCCATCATGAGAGGGTCCTGTGCTGAAATCCTGGACCAATGAAGAAAGTCTGTCATGTTACTGGGATTGAACACATTCCTTCAGTGGTCTGTATAGACCTGTTCACTATGCACTGCAGTGTTCCTGTATGCAGGCCTGTTGTCTGATGTGGTCATGTTTTCCTTTTCACAGAGGTCTTGAACTTAATTCAAATGCTACCCTGCACAAGTACGTCTTCGTTGATGAGGCGGGATTCAATCTCATCCGGTTCAGGCGGTGGGGAAGGAACATCATTGCCCCTGGCCTGCGTGGTAGAAATGTGAGTATGTGTGCAGCTCTAAGTCACCGTGGTGTCATCCAGCACAATGTAAACCTCAGTGACTAAAAAATACACCTTTGTCTTGGAGTTCACTATGTCCTCATATCTCCATAAGGAGAGGCCCAGACCAGCCGAACTATGTTCTCATTTGGTACAATGTAATTTTCCACAACCGTACTGGTTCAATACCCATCCATGATTGTCAGCCCTTTATCTGTCATATTCCTCCTCTCTCCATTTGATAGAATATTTTTTAGCATGGTTTTGGAGCCACCTCATCGGGGTATGACCCTTCTCCAGGCAATGGAAGAGTCATGTGATGACATTGGTGCAGACGCCTACCAGGCCTGGACCTGCCTTTCAGGGAGCCCCCGCTGCTTGGCCAGGGTAAATATTGCTCATGATGAAGATGATGTCCTCTGGCCTGATCAGGATCAGAGATGGGATGGGGACTGACTTGTGTAGTTTTTTTTATTTACCAGAGTGATAACTTTGCTGTTCTGTACTGAATTAGAATGTGTTAACTTGGCAAATGTGCCATGCATGGGATTTCATATTAACTTTATCATGTCATGGCAACTGTCTTTATATTTACTGAAAAATTGGAGCTTCCCTTGGGAGCCACCATAAAAAGAGAAAACTAAAACTTCAGAAAATGAGGAAAAATAAACATTTTTTAAATCACAATTTTATACTCTTAGCTATGTAAAGTGACCTAATTAGGCCAAAAAAATAGATACAGTATGAAATGAATACTCAATACAACCTCTTCATGTAGATAGATAAGATAGATTATTTTATAAGCCACACTACCAAGGCCAGAATTTGTTCTCTGCAATGGATTCTTCCTCCTCTTCCTCTTCTTCTTGGTATTATTATTCATCCATTGTCAACCACTTATCAGAAGTTGGGTCGTGGGGGAAGTGGAGCCTATTTCAATGCTCATAAGGCAAGGATACACCCTGGACAGGCCACCAACCTATCATAGGGCAGAGCAATTAGTTGAGCAGTTTCTTGCTTAAGGACACTTCAATAAGCTTCCCTGCAGTTGCCAGGATTGAACCTGCAACTTTCTATTCGCCACACAACCACTCTACCCATTGAGCTATGGTGCCTCCTACTATTATTATTATTATTATTATTATTATTATTATTATCCAGCCATCCATCATCAATTCCTTATCTGAAATCAGGCTGCGGGGGAGTTGGATCCCCCTTCAGTCCCCGTTGGGTGAATGGTGGGGATACAACCATTATAAGTCATAAATATATAACAGAGCAGAGCAGCTAGGGGGAATAGTGTGTTGCTCAAGGACACCTCGACACGCTTCTCTGGAGGTGTGGGGATTGAACCTGCAGCCTTCCAATCACCAGACAATTGTGCTACCCACTAACCCATACCAGTCCTCT
>OMLC01043417.1:0-13995 GCA_900302585.1 Regalecus glesne
AATCTTCTAAGACAGTGGTTTACAAAGTATAGTGTCCATCTACAAACTTAAAAATGTAAAAAGCATTCAATTATTCAGCAAAACAAATCAAACTGGTTGTTGCAGAGGGTAGCTCATTGGGGAAATATGATTTTATGCATTGTGGACAGAAAAAGGGAAGTCAAGATTGTGCTACTTATCTTAAAAGTTGAAATTGATGTGTAATTTCTTTTTTGGTCATATTTTTGACAGTGTCATTAAGGACACTTCACTCCAAATACAGCTCTCTAATAACATTTCTGAACACAAGGCAATGGGACTGCTCACTCTTCATGTCCATCGTAGTGTGTGTGTGTATGAGACAACATTCTTAAACATTTGAAATAAGACATTAAAGAGTGTGAGAGTTTACCAATAAAAACTAGTCGGTTGACCCGTGGCTCCTCCCCCCAGAGCTGTGGAGTCTCATCCAGCTCATACAACTCATGGACCCCCTGCAGCATCACCTGATGGGTTTTACCTGCAACCGATATTAAACCCTAACAGACGCGCGCAGACACACACACAGAGACACACAGACACACACACACACACACATTAACCTAAACTGAAGACAGTAGTTGAAACCGATTAATACAGATAATAAAACAGCCGTCTTTGATGACTGCTGGGGCAGCTATGGCTCTAGGGTACCTTTAACCGAATAACCGTCATGGGCTGCCCTTCTTTGTTCTTGAACATCTTTTCCCACAGAAGGTCCTAAAAGAGTGGAAAATTGTGTTCACCCTCCCAAGGACTGTATAAGTTAAAAGCTAATTAGCACCAGTGAGCTCAATAACTGATTGAGATGTAGTGCAGCAGACTATGGTGCATATTACCTGGATGAAGACGTTCAAAACATCTTCTGGTAGATCTCCGGCCACCTCAAAGGTTACAGTCACAATACTCTGAGGATGATTTTTTTAAAAAAGGAAACAATGAATGAGGATTAAACTTATCAATCAGTATCAACAAATCATTTTCAGGAATTCACTTGGAAAAACGATCGCTCTAAATGAGGTATTAGTTCATTTCTCCTTTCTTTAACACATCACAGGACTGTTGGCCTGGTTGAATGTTAGCCCAGAGTTTCGGCACCTTTCCTTCTTTCCAATTTAGTGAAACACTTGTGCCTTGTTAAATGAATGAAATGTTAAGCACATGGTGCCGGTGGCACTTGTTTTCACACCGACCACAGTCAGGTTTTGACATTCACGTTTTCAAAGTGAGCATATTCATGCTTTCAGCACGAGAGACTGACTTGACGCTCTGTAAACACGCGTCTCTGACATATTCTGCATATCATGACCGAAACCAGCAAACGTGTAAATGTTACGTACATAGACGTAGTGGCTTTCATACAACCATCGATGCATGACTTTGCCAACGACCGTGTCAAACAGCACCCCTGTGCCAGCTGGGGCGCCTGAGAGCCGGCGCTGCCACTCCTCTTTATCTCACTACAGCCCTGCCTCTCTCACCCGAGACTCCCTCCTCTCCGCACTTCCTCACACCGTTTAAGGGGGCCACTTTGCAGATATTTGGGGTTTTGTGGCGAAGTGTGAGGATTACACACTTCCTTTTCATTTGGTATAACAACAGAAAAAAACGCCATTCTCATTTACATGAAAAGAGCAACGCGGAAAGAGGGGTGGAGGGGGGTGGAAGGGGAAGGCCGAGAGCTTTGCGCGGGAAAGGGGACCTGGTGGAGACAGACAATACTATTTATTTACCCACACCACACACAAACAACCCCTTCATCCTGTGATGAAAGTAGATGGGTAGATGGGTATAATGCAAACGTTAAGACCATAATATGTTGATTTTTTGGGGGGGGGGATATGTGAGAAGTTGCCAAGTCTAATGATCACTGGAACTACCCAAGGATATAGGATGAGAATAATCCAGGACTGACTGACTCTATCTGCTGAGGGGTCATTGAAAACCTCTGGTCACCACCAGCTATTCCAGACAGTCACATCTCTGTGCAGCTGGTACACAGTAACGTTTCTTTAGGTAGTGCAGCTAATAGCATATCAACCCCAGCCTTCACCCGAGCCTCAAAACGAAGCAGCAGTGGGCATACACTGTGTCTAGCAATCATCGATAGTCTGATTTAATCTGCATGACTGTAAAGAGGCTAACTTTAGCCAGGACTCGTGTCAGTCTAGCCGGTACCAAGACTTGAGAGTGATTCCATGCATATACTGTATAGAGCCCAGGTCTGTTTGTAGTGTAACAGGGAAACATCAAAAGCCTCAGGTTGTTCTCAAGACAAGAACCCAAGCGGGGTGGGGAGTTTTCGCCAGAGTGTCATGACTCGGGGCAATGAAAGGTGCAATTTAAGCCTCTGCAGAACGCATATCCTTCCCATTGTGGGTAGTGGTTTGATAAAATGAATACAATGAGTAAACAAAGGTAAATGCTGATATATACAGAAGACCGGGGAAATAATTATGTTCCCAATAAGTTAAATCAAGAGAATAAGAGAGATACCTTGTCAAGATGTGGCCTCGTGTTTTTCACAAGTAGGAGCTTCTCCCCTAAACTGTTGGAAATAGGACAGGGATTATTAAACGGCAGACATGTTTTTCAGCCTGATTCCACTTAACAAGCTCACAGCCAGCTAAGAGGCTCAAAAGATAACCATGTAATATTAGCTGACTTGCAGGATTTCCTATTCAGTTGGATGAAACTGCATTTAAATATGTGTGCAGGGGCTCTCTGTGTGTGCTCTTAGACTAATGATGGAGGCATCGGTAATGTGGCTGTTGATTTTCTGACTTTCATTTCTTTTTTCTTTGTAATCAACACTTACCTGTAACAAATTTACCCTGTGTACTTTATTGCATGATTTCCATGTTTTAAACTTCTTCCTTGTCCCTCTTTGTCATGCATTTTCCTCTTTTTTAATTCTAAAAAAAAAAGCTATGGAAGTCTTACAAACCTTCCACCCTTCCAAACAATAAACTCTATACTGCTTTTGCTCTCCATTAAACCTCCTACAACACCCTCCCACCACCACCACCACCTTTTCCATGACCTCACAAGGAGGCTAAATGTTGTGTCCAGCAGCTTGAGCCCTGTGTGCTGTTAATGCCACACAGGCGGACTAGCGGGGGGCCGCTTCAAACAGCCAGCGTGGGTTCTTAGGAGGAGGGGCCTGCGCTCTGAAAAGTCAAGCGAAAGAAGCTATCTGTTTTGGGGCAAGGGAGACTCCTCGGGAGCCAGTGGACACACACAGCTCTAATCCTCTGCAGCTGGCCTCAGAGACACTGGCTGGGGGTATATAAGAGGGTTTTTACACCGCTGCCCCTTTTATTCGCACGCAGGGACGAACATTGATTCCATTCATCAGATTGAGTTTCTACAGGGGTTGCAATATGGGACGCCCCACTAGTGTGATGAAGGGGTGATCTATAGAGGACTGTCTTAATTAGAGCCAAACATGGTAAACAAAGGTATCAAAGGCACCTAGGGGGCGCAGATCAGCCAAACTAGCATAAAGATAGTCATTCTTACTGGCGAAAATAAGACAGACAATAAAATGGAAGAGATAAGAGAAAATTAAGACCTCTTAAGATAGATTCCGTTTATTGCAGTGATCCGGGCAGAATTTAAGATACTCACTTTGCGACATCCTTGTTATCGAACGAATGTAGATCTAAAACCGCAGTGAGGTCCACCCTGTAGAAGAAAATCAGATATGGTAATGACTCTTTCCCAGCTCAATTTTTACATACCCACATACACATTTGGTAAAATTGATGTTGGAAGTCTCAGTATTCACTTCCAACTGCTGTACAATAGGCACAAATAACATTAAGGCCAGTGAGTGACTTGAATCAATGCTGGGCTGGCAGCGAAATCTCCGAGTGAATTGCTGGACAACCCCAGACATATGATCACAGAAAAAAAGATGTGTGAATGTTTTTTCTGTTTAACCCTTGCTGCATGGTGCCTTTCATCTGTTCACCCTGGTCTGAACTCACTGGGCGGCAGAAAAAAGCTGAACACACACCCAGCCTTTGATACAAACTATGAGCACGGCTTGTGTTAAAATGCTTAAAAGTAGGTGTGCGCAGCACACACAACAAAACACACACCGTGCAACTAACATGCAAACATACACGGCTCATCTGTCTAAAAGAAACAGTCAGGAAGTCAATGGGTGAAGATTTTGAAGTAACTGGACACCACAGTGTGGAGGTTTGATGTTTGCTCAGGGTGGACTGATTGTGTGTGTGTGTTTATCAAGAGGCTTTGATACAAAGATCTGAGCGGCAACAGCATGCGAAAAGGAATGTCGTCTATGAAATAAAACAAATCAGGGAATAAAATATAGGAAAATGTATATTCTCAATAAAAAAAAAATTATTATCCAGTCTGAAGTAAAACTGAGCTCACCTTGATTTCTGTGTTTCCAGGATCTTGACGAGACCATTCATGGACCTGGAGTGACAGAACAAACTGGTCACCAGTAGTACATTTCAACCGCTACATCTGACCAACTGCATCCCCTGAATCCATGCTTCACATTGTGTAAAAAGATACAGTAAATGGATAAAATAGTGGCATCCGTTCATTTTGGTCTAAGCTATGTTGCTAAATATGTGACCTGAGAGTGTTTCGGAGATGAGCAAGCTCCTCTTCAGCCACCAGATCTGTCTTGTTGATTATGGTCAGGTCAGCAAGGGCAACCTGTCTAAGAGGACATTACATTAGAAACAATGTATACATGGAAAGTTTAATTACACATCTATGCTCCTGACAGAACATATCACAGTATTCACAATGCCTTTGATAGGAATATATGAAAACCCACACTTAAAGCCGAGATCGAGGTCGAGTAAAGATAATAGGCCAGCTACGTACAGACGCACTCGTTTTCTTCATACCCAGTGAGTATATACCCAACGGCATCCATCCATGCCAGAGTTTAAATCCAATCCAGAATACCATAGCATCTCCAAAGTGTGTTCATGTGTTCATGGTTGATTGTGGGTCAAGAGGTAATACATGCCAAAGACAAATGGGGGGTGATAACAGTTTAGTTCAGAGATGGTGTATTTGTGAAACAAGAAGAAGAGGAGAAACATGAGAAAAACAAATGCAAGGGTAGACAATGGAAGCGTCGGTACACTTGCTGCAGCATAATACTCCTCTTGGCTTGTAAAGGCAAGAGAGGAAAAATGATGAAGATGTTTTGTGCACAGGATCCTTTCAATGTCACATGATTGGTTGTGTTGCCCCATCAGAGAGCCACAAGGTTAAAAAAAAATACTTTCATAGGACAACAGAGCAGTAGCTCGGCAGGTAGAGCACATGCCTGGGAGTCAGGCATTGTGGGTTCGCATCCCGCTGCATAGCTCCGTAAATGTGGGGCATTCATTGTAAAGAGCTGAGTGGAGAAGTGCTATATACAAGTTCATTTACTATTTAACACATTTGACCATGGATTGACTTTTGATATCTGATTGTGCAGAAAGTAAAATGACACCTCAAGATGGATGAAAACACAGATAAATAAGCATTCAGACAACCAGTTAGACATGCAAACAATCTGACAGGAAGTAATACCTGGCTGCTTCGTTGACAAGCCCATCTGGTTTTACCTCTGTTAAATGCTATAGGGAAAAGAGAGTAAACCCGCAGTTACACATTCAATCACATAAGTCAAAAGAAAAAGAAAACTAAGTGATTGAGCTGACCCTTTGATCTTTCTTTATTCTTGTAAAACTTTACCTAAAAACACCCAATCCTAGTATTCCCGGGTGTTTAACTTGGCATATGACACAAAAAGCGACAGATGAATTGAAAAAAGAAAACAATGTGTATCTAATATGTTCAATTTCTGGAAAATGAATGATTTTCAAAACATTTGAAAACCACAAGAGATCCTATTTCCCATTTTCTGTTTGTCTCCTGTGATGACATCAGAGATGTACTGACATTGGTGTCCCCCTACACTTTAATATGTAAAAACAGAGAACAGGAAATACAAGCCAGGATCCTGACCATTAAACATCAACCTGGCATTCGTGTTGTCAATGCATTAATCTTAGCAGCTTGATATGAGAAGCAATGACTGATGGAAATAGAAAAAAAGAGAAAAATAAAACTAAACCATGTACCTAGAGACAAAGGGCCGGCAGTGGGTATGAGGCTGAGGGCTCAAGTGGTCCTGAAACCCCTCAGTCTGATAGGTGTCTTGCAGGATGGACGAGGTCACAGTTGGGCAAGTGGTTGTGACAGCCCTATTACACATGATCCCATCTCTGATATTGCTTTAGTGCTTCACTTTAAATCCTCCCCTCTCTGACATCACCCCCTTCCTCACTATCTCCTGCTCTCTCGCGCTCCCACCCCATGTGGACACCCAGGCCAAGAAATGTGTCACCTCACCATCCATGGCACCTTCAAATTAGAGTCCATTACCCAAGGTGCCACTTGCCCTGTTCCTCCTAAATGCTATTGCATGAGGGAGGGTAGGGCATGTGTATGTGTCTGTGTGTGTGTGTGTGTGTCTTTTTTTGTGCGCGTGTTATAAATTGGGGGTAGTTTAAAACAAAGCTGTCACAAATTCCGCAGCTTACTATTGCTTCAACTTTACAACTAGAGTACAGTAGTTGTTGCTTGAAAATGTGTAACACTAGAAAGCATTAGAAATTGGCTAAGAAACAGACAATTCCAAAATGAAAGGGGTACACATTTGTTCACTACATACCTGCAATCCGTACTTAGCATCGACGACAGTGACAATGCCTGTGAATATATAAACAAAAACAGCATGTTCACATTCTTTAAAGGTACCACAGTGGCCTTTTGGTATTTAGCTTAGTCTGTTAGTCTAAGCCACTTTCTTGGAGACACTCAAAGTCCACTTTTGGCCTGCAAGTCTGTTACAACAGTACAGACAGCTGAGCATTCAATTTGGAGAAAGAGAGCAATTTGAACATCCTGTGTGTTCTAAAACACAGGCTTTCAAGACAAAAACCAACAAACCCAAATGAAAACCCAAGGAAAAAATGAACATACGTGCTAAAATTGATTTGCACATTTAAACAGCTGTCAAACGTACACAAGACAAAAACGATTAATAAGACACGACATCGTGTCATTACAAATCTCTTACCATCTAAATAGATGTCACTGCCAAGTTCAGCATCGACCCAAAACATTGAAGCTACGGCACCTGCCGGAGGAACAGATAAAAAGATGGGTTGGAAAGGAAAATCATTAATGAGTTATGTCAAGAATCAAATGTATACACATCTAAAATGTTCACACATCCAATATCATTCCAGAAAATAAAGGAGGCCCTTAAACATTTTATAAAAAAGCTTGCATTACTTTACTTATTAAGGTATCCTCAACCATTCACCTATAGGAGCTGTCAGTATAGGGCATGAAATATAAAAACAAAATCCTTTTGTGTGTTATATAGAATGATGAATATGCTTGACAACAAGAGAAGTCTCAATTGGAAACCAGACACAGCATTCTGAGCTTTGGACAGAGGACAAGAGCAATTAAATGTATAGCAATAGTGGAAAAAAAATATATTTTTAGCGAGACAAAACTCCACAAATTGAACACAACTATCAAAAATATATTCAAGCAACCAATGAGAATACACACTGACTTTAAGAATGCAAGTTTTATTTATTCTCCTGCATATTCAATATGCTTTTGAACAAGATTTTCCCCACCATAATATTTCTATTTAAATGTTAGTACCATAAAGTACCATACACTCTTTTAAATACATATAAGCTAAAGCTCCACTTAGGGTTGCCATATTAACACAACACAACACAAAACAACAAAATGGTGTTTTAACAGCTGGTAATTTAAACAAAATGGGGTTATTAATTGCAATAAGGACAACATTTTTAATATTTAAAAAAAACTTAATTCACTTCTAAATAAAGAGATTTTACTGCTACTTTAAGGCATCAATATTTACTACTTATAATGCATCTTTAAGTGGCATCTAAGGTTGTCATAATTGAAGTGTTTTAGTTTTTCAGTGTAGTTTCTTAGTCAGAGATGGTTGTATGCATACATTCTTTTCAACTCTTTGGACCAGATGAAATAGATATCAGAGACTTTCTTGTCTATCTCCTACTGGTACATTTTGTTTGTTTTCATATTCCTGTGGAGAGGGGTTATTACAAATCCCTGTATCACCATGCCGGCTCCAGCTTGTTCAAATAATGCCCTTCTGTCAAATCGTCAAACGCAAATAAGAAAGCATTGTAAACATTTAATAGGCAAGTAATGAAAACAGCATTTGTGTGGCATCCCTCACGTCAACTCATCCAGTTGTTTTTTTCCTGAATGGTAGGGGAAGCCCCCTGAGAGATGTATGATTGACAGCATCGCCTGGACCAATGACAGCCCTGTCAATGTCAATAACAAGGCCATCTCAGCCAATGATATGCATAGGACTGAGAGGGTCTGAGTCTGAGCACACCCTGTTCGTTCAGTCCGTGTGGTCAAGTGGTATCTGGCTGGCTATGTCTCGACTTCCAGACACCTGTCACTAAGAAAAAAATATCCTAGGTTGCCACAGGGCCTATTATTGATCTTATACTACTGAGAATCAGATCATCTGATAAGTTGAACATCAATCCAGTAGGAAAATTGGCTTGTTGGATATTCCCTCACAAGAGGTTCAGTCATAGAACACCCCTATCTGAGTTATAAAATGCTAAAACATCAAGAGCTAGTTTTGTGCATTTAAAGATCCCTAGCAGATACTATTACACAATAATACGATAACACTATTTAATTGTCAGTGGTTTAGCTCAAAATCCCTCTGTCCTGTCTCTATAGCTTCCTTACCAGTGTCACCTTCTCCAGCGATCAATTCTCAGACAAAGCATTTGTTCTATGTAACATTAGGAAACAGCATCCATAAAGATAGGGCAGTCCAGGCTTAGGACATCTTAATGTACAGAAGTTAACAAGCATCGTCAGTTTATTTCCATGATAATCCATGACATTGATCAAAGAAGGAAAATTCTCCTTTTGCTTGACCCCTTGTGAAGGAGAAGTCAGGGTGGTCTACACTCACTGTATCACACAGCATTTAGATGAATTCCGATTATTTAGTCGTTTGTGGACAATGATGATAGAAAAATGTCTAAAAAGTATCAGAGTTACTTTAAAAATGACAAATTGGTCAACATCAGAAACAACTTGAGGGTTGAGGATTCTTTTAATACACAGGCTGACTTTGAGGGTTTTCTATAAGCTGATCCAAGGAGTTAACTCATTTGAGGCTATCAGCAATCAGCCTCTAGTAATATGTTCAGCATAGCCAAGGACTAGGAAATGCTCTGGAAGTATAACAATGCTTTTGAACTATTTTTTTTAAAGTTGGGGACTAATCTTTAAAATTGCTTTTGATCATTTTGGATTCAGGAAAGGTGCAGTGCTAAGGAAATTCCTTTTTAACTGATAGCTAAACGGATTTTAATGTAAACATGGAAGCATGGAATTTTCAAGGCACGTGTCCGATTAATTATTTGTGGAAAACATACATTACCTGGATCAGCCAACCCAGTGGTTTCCAGTAGGATGTAGTCAAATTTCCCTTTCTTTTCCATCAGGTTCTCTATGGCTTTGAGACCATTGTCCCTGAAAAATAAAGGAACAAAAATTAAGTAAGAACGGAGTATACATTTATTAATATTCATCCATCCATCATCAACTGCTTATCCGAAGTAGCAGTTCCAGCAAAAACCCCAAACTTCCCTTTCCCATGGCACATCAACAAGTTACGACTGGGAGACCTTGAAGCATTCCCTGACCAGCATTGAGATATGATCCCTCAACCTAGTCCTTGGTCTACCCCATGGCCTCCTCTCAGCTGGATGTACTTGGAGCACCCCACTAGGCAGGCGACCAGGTGGCATCTTTACTAGATGCTCAAACCACTTCAACTGGCTCCTCTCTACTTAGACCAGCAGACACAGAGTCCCTCACGGATGACTGAAATTCTCACTCTATCCCTAAGGGATAGGGTGAGGGGTTTGGCCCACCAGAAAAAGTCCAACTTATTATCAAGAACCCGGACACAACTCTAATTTTTGGCATCCAGAGATTACATGGCCCTGAGTAGTGACCCCCTCCCTGCATACCTACATACTACCATAGCACCTCTGACAATATCTCCTGGAGGACTTGGTCATAAACCTTCTTCAGTTCCACAAAACACATGTAAGGCATATTCTGAGGGTCTCTCCTGGATCCTTGTGAGAACGAGGAGGTGGCCTGTTTTACCATGACAGAATCTGCATTGTTCATTTTCAACCTGAGGTTTCACTATCGGCCAGACTCTCCTCTCCAGCAACTTAGAGTAGACCTTTCCAGAGGCTGAGTAATGTGAATAGGAGTAATTTATTAACATGGTACCATTAAAATGATCACCATATGATACCGTACCGTATGACACATTTGACAGTTAGGCAATAAGTCAAGTAAAAAATTGACTGTCTATTACTATTTATCAACTGTTTTTGATTATCTATTTCCAAATACAGCTGCAACAATTATATCTAATTGGAGTAGCATATTACAATCAGAAATACAGTATTAAATATGTATAGAAAATGTCAAATGTGCTTTGATTGAGCTACATACTTGACAGAACAGCAGAGGCAGCCATTTCTGAGCTCCAACCACTCCTCATACAGCTCTCCTGCCTGGCTTACAGCCAAAGATTTCTCCAGTGCACTTCCTAGAGGGAGAGGAGGATAAGATGCAATCAAAGCTAAAGCTATTCATAGACACTGACAGACAGAGATGTGGTAAACTTGTCATGACACTGCCTCTTTTACAAAAAACAACAACCGTTAAGTTTAAAAACATGTTGATACCCTTCATGAGAATGTACCCCCTGAGAGGATGCAAATTGAGAAGCTGGTAGCAGAAATGGACAAATTACTTTGTCAGAGACATGATAAATAGATTATGCAATAAAGTTTCTAGTTTCTAACATCACAACTTTGCTCAAACTCAGGCTGGTTTGGCTATCTGCTCTGGTCGCTGACTACCTATAAAATGTTCTCATTTAGCAGACACTTTTTTATAAAGATAGTCTAGTCAGCAGTTGTCTGATTTAGTTGTGTGTGGATCTAAAGGCATTTTAAAACACTAAACAGAACTTAATTTCATAATCCAGAGCGTATGTCAAGTAAAATTAGTGAGTCAGGTAGATCACCAATTGGATATCAAGTGATCAAGATCGGAATTACAATTTAGCTAGATAATGCCACAAATGAAAACGTATATCTTAGAGTACATACATTTTCAAATGTGTTTGTACATAATAGGTAGAACACTAATTGTGTTTAAATAATAGTAGTAGGGGAGTCAAATCAAAAATTAGCTGCACAAAGTCATAAATCAACACAATATTCATGCTTAAAGCCATCAATGGATTTAACATCAGCCTGGAAAATGAACATTTTTAGGCATTTCTTGAATGAAGTGAATGATTTGGTTGCACTGATGGAAGATGGGGGGGCTTATTTCAAGGCCAGGTGACATATAATTATACATATAATGGAAATAATGGAATGCCGGAAATCCAACAGTAAAATTTTGACCTGTATGGGGGCAGTAACAGAGAGGCTTTGTAAGGATACATAGGGAGGCGAAACATATGTGCGTCTTGGCAGTTTGAAAACCAAATGAGTAACATCACCTTAGATTCTTTACAGGTGTTAGGTTATGAGGGCTAAGAGACCAGTGTGAATTGCTTCATGGCAATAGTCTAAATGAGAGCTTGACCAGAGCCTGGACCAGGAGCTGAGCAACATTCTCTAATGGTATGGCCTTTGTATTCAAACTAACAGCTTTTCCTTGTTTTGTTTTTTAAATATCTTTTTAGTTCTAACAATTTAGGAAAAACGATTTTGGTTGAAAGATTGCTCTTGAACAACTGTGTCAAGCAACCTCATCCTAACAAAAGCCCCAATAGATTGACTTACTGGACCTTGGGCTTTACTAGCTTGTGCATAGTGCTAAAATGCTGCTCTCTAGTGGGGAGCTGGTGCAAAACAAGTGTGAACTTGAGGGCGCAAGTATTCATTATTTACAGTCCACTTTTGTCTGACTAAAAGGAGTGAGACACACAAATTAGGGACCACACAATGGAGCTGTATCTACTCAACAAGTAAAATAATTAAAATGTTGTCCCCCAAAAGGACAGAATAAGGCTTACCTTCGCCAAACTCATTAAGTATTACAGCAATTCGTTTGCTGTGTTGCTCTGTAAGTATGTAGTTCAAAAGTGTTGTCTTCCCAGCACCTAAGAAGAAAGTGAAATATTTAATTTGAACAAATCATTGAAAACCAATTGGCAGTAATTACAACAGCAACTTAAACCAGCAAAAAAAGCAACAACAAAACAAAAACATGATTGAATCTAGAATAGCACTCAGGGCAAAAACAGGTAGTGAAATAAATAGATCCTCTTTCATTTTCAACGACGAACTGTTGTTGTAAGTATAACAGAGGTTACTGTAATAGTGCGAATGAATCATTGTATAAGCTCATTACAGAGACGAGTATTACAGCCAGATCCCCTACCGAGGTAGCCAGTAATAATTGTGACAGGTATCTGCTTAGCAGGTGGCGCAGACTCCATATCGATGGGCACCAACTCTGGACAGTCATCTTCGTCCTCCATAACCATGTCGTCCATTCTGCAAACAGTTAAAAGTGCCAAGCAGACAAACAATGGATGGACAGCTCTCTACAAGGAAAGCGCACGACTAGTTAACAAATAATAAAAAAAGATCCGATAAGGTATGGTGATCCGCTAAATAAAGGCAAGTCGCTTGTCACAGCAACATATCAGATGCCAATCACAACTTTATAATCGATTGTGTGTAACTAGATCAGCATCCATGATTTACACATAGGCGTTATCCAATATTGCCTCTAACACAAATTACAAGCTTTCTAATTATCGTTTGCATTAGCTCTATTAAAAATGAATATTACTTGCCTGATTTTCGTGATAAAGGCGTGTGGTCAGAGATATTAAAACGGAGGTCAGCACCACCAACCTGTATAGTGTGCACACAGCTGATGCATTAAATTCCTGTGTGTAACACTGAACAAAGCTCCGCCGGAGTCGAGCTGTTGTGATAGTTCCGCTTCTTGAATCACGCCCACAAACAGAGCAAAAAAGAGCCCGCAGAAAACAGATTGATACCAACGGAGGGTATAGAATAATTTCATACTTAAAGTGATTTTTTTTACATTTCAGGAAACACGTGAAGAGCTCCAGTGTCTCTGTGTTTGGTGGCCACTCCGCTCCACGAATCTTTATCTGTGCGTCCTCAGAGTGCGGTGCAAAGTCTGTCGCGGCAGAGGGCGCTATACAACAGGTAGAAAGACACCCGTAGATCCGTTGCACCTGTCACATGCTTCCTTCAAACTCAATTCAGACAGTTCAAATGGCAGGCTGACGTGTTTATGACCCCACTTCACACCCAAAGTCAACGACACGTCTTTAAAGTCTGTTCTTATGAAAATGGGCCCTACCCAACGCAAACACTTCCTCTTTTCTCTCTTTCTTGCACACCCCAAAATTCTATGCAGCTAACTTTGCAGGAAGTATCTTGATGCATGCTCAATTTTGAATCACTTCTGATCACGTGAATACAAAGACGCCTTTATGATCAAAGTTCACAAAATACAACATACCCGAGTGAGGAAAATAACAAACTTGCTGTTATCAATAAAAGAAATATAATACATTGGCCTATGCTATACAACATTTTGCAACTACCCAACCCCATTAACAATATTGTCCCATTACATCTGACACAGAGAAAAGCACCTTGCTGGCTTATTCGTAGGAAGTAGTGAGAGAGAGAGAGAGAGAGAGAGAGAGAGAGAGAGAGAATTCAGACTGCTTGTTAAGCAAACCCGAGGGCTTATATCGGCGAG
>OMLC01043418.1:0-12462 GCA_900302585.1 Regalecus glesne
GTGTGTATAATCGTGTTCGTTTCATCTGGGTGCTCTGGTTTCCTGCCACCATCAAAACGAGATGTATGGGAGGGTTGTCACTCCTGCCTGTGCCTCTGAACAAGGTAGTAGGAAAAACCTGGAATTTGTCCCTGAATGCTGCAGCTTCTCACTGCTCAGATACAATAGGTTGAGTTAAATACAGAGGATAAAATTAGTTGTTTGTATGTAATGACAAATAAATAGTTTCTTTCCGAGAAAACATATTTGGTTTTTTACATTCTCTGTCTCTGTAACACAGACACATAGACATGCAATTTAGTAAATGCACATTCACATACAGTAGATGCAGGCAATATATAAGTAGGCATAAGTGGGATTTTCTTGAAATGTCCGAGGGAAAGCTGTCAGCCTGAGAAATAATCATGCCATACTAGATTTGTGTTTTGCAGGGACTGGGTGCCTGAGGTGATAAGGAGGAACTAGGACAGCTGGTACTGCAAGTTGCAGACTAGTTTCTAAATCCCCACAGCCCATTACAGAGCATGGCAGGTTGAAGACAACTAGGGGAGTAGAGGTAAATTAGGGAGAAGAATTAAGCTCTGTGTGTGTATATATGATTACTGAAGTGCTACATGGATTGTCTGACTAGTTTTGTAGGAAGTAGTTTTATCAACATGAGATTTAAGCCTTTGTCTGAACTGGGATGACATGAAACCCGTTATTAACTGAAATGCCAGAGATTGCGTGTTTGAACCTATCGCGGAGCACCAGGAAGGGAATCCGACCTAAATCCCCCACACTCCACTTAAGTCCGTGTCCACTCCCACAACATAGGGAGCAATCATGACATAAAACAGACCTCTTGTTGTAGTTTGATAACAACTTTGTTAATAAAACATAATAATCAACAAGAATTTCTGCTGTTTAAAATCCTGCATAAAAATGTATGTTATGAGGGGAAAGTCAAGAAATTTGACAGTCAGAGTTGAAGTTGCGTGAAGATGGCCCTTTGTGTGCTGCTCATTTGCATTGGGTTATAACTTTATAATGATATCTTTAAGCTGTAGAAATGTTATTTTGTATGTGATGCTTGGTGTTTTAACACGTGGCATTTTTCATGGAAGCTAATTTACTGTAAATATCTTTATTTTGATCTCCAACATTTGATAAACTCAGATTTAGTTTACAGACTTTGACGAAGACAACATGGCCTGTGATCATGTGGTATTTGCTCTGTTTCTACAAATGTGTCCCTTAACAACATTGTTTTGTTTCTCTTGTGGTGCTTTCCATGTGCGCCCTACAGCCATGTCTCACAGCTGTCCTGCTGTTTGGCAGGAAAATAGTAAACTAAGGGCTGCTGTTTCACTGGCAGAACATGAATTACTTTGCCAGTCATCTTTCATTCATATTTACTCAAGAGTCCCGCTTGTGGGGGGGGTCCATTTGACCAAATGATTCAGTGCAACTCAAATAGTAGTGTCTTGATGCATGCTCAATAATCCAGGTAAGGAAATCACAAAAAGAGGTGAATTGGTTCAACTGGAACTCAGAAGTTTATTAAAAAAAATATTCAAAAGTTTGAATAAACTTCTACGTTCTAGTTGGACCGATTCACCTCTTTTTGTGATCAAATAGGAAAGGAAATCACAGTGGGAAAGTTGAGTTCTTGTTTTGTTTCCTCCACAAGATTTAAAATATCACCAGTTGTCTTGTATGTGCTCTTGAATGCACATGCATGTTTATTTCAGAAGAGTTTGATCATCTTCCAGAAGAAGCGTGGATGTGATTATGAGGATGAAGAATCTTTATTCCTCATAGTACATACGTACGACAACATTTGTTTTCTAAATTTAACCCATCCTATTATATCATAGCGGCTACAACTCCCAGGATCAACTCCAGTTCTTTTTCCTATTGCTTTGCTCAGGGGCATAGGTAGGAGAATAAACCCTAACATACATGTCTTTTTGATAGTGTGAGGAAACCCAAGCACCCAGAGGAAACCCACACAGCACGATAGAACATGCATATTCCACACAGAAAGGACCTGGGACAGCCTGGGATTTGAACCCAGGACCTTCTTACTGTGAGGCAACAGCGCTATCTACTGGGCCACTGTGCTACAGGAAGGACATAATTGATGGAGCAGCAAACTTGAGGTAGTTCATAACAAGGGAACATTTTGACTTAGAATATTGACATTGGTAGAGAGATCTTAGAAGACAAGTAATCATGTATGTTAACGGGGTGAGGAGGAGGGCCAGCCAAATGATGGCATAGTTATTGATTTGTGTGATGATTGCATCATCAGCGTTGGGATGCAGCAAAGTTTGCTTCTAAAATTATGAATGAAAAGAAAAGAGAAATCGGCTCTAAGATTTAAGATGAATTTCAATAGTAAATTGTGTTTATATGTGTTTGTACCTTGATTATTTATTTTCTATCAAGACACCTACCTGTCTTCAAACCTCCATGCTTATCATGGGTGGGTGTGCTTTTAGTCGTTTGTCTTGATGCATGCTCATTAATCCAGGTAAGGGCATAACAAAAAAAGAGGTGAATTGGTTCAACTGGAACTCAGAAGTTTATTAAAATAAGATATTTTGTCACTCAAACAGGTGACATCTTCAGTCTGGGCAGATTGCAACCCCCCCTTTATAAACAGTGCATCGATGCCACACCCTAATAGGCTGGGTCCATGTGCAAGTTGGGTCATCAGCTGCACATTCGGTGCCAAACAGCACGATACACAAAGGATTGGGGAATATTTGCGATCACGGCATTGTAAGAAGGTGCTAAAAATAACGTGTCGGCTTTCCTGGATTACGAGGTTAAGATTTGTTGCTTTCAAACCCCAAAACACCGGGTCAAAAGTTGTTTAACCCCAAGGATTGAGTCCCCCGACACAAACAGAATAATGTAGTGTACGCTGTTAAATGCCAGGAGGCCCGCAGTGACTTGTACATCGGGGAGACCAAACAGACGCTGGCTAACAGGATGGAACAACATAGGAGAACCAACACGTCAGACCAGGTTTCTGGTCTACACCCATCTACAGGCTAGTGGCCACTCATTCAAGATGATGATGTTCACATCCTTGAAAGGGAGGAACGCTGGTTTGAAGGGGAACGACCATCGTTGAGTAGGGGTGGTGGCCTGAGAGTACATATGTCGGTGTCTTACAATGCTGTGATTGCAAATATTCCTCTATCTTCTGTGAGTGGTTCTCATTGCCACTGAATGTGCAGTTGATCACCTAACTAGCATATGAACCCAGCCTATTGTTGTGTGGTATCAATGTACTGTTTATAAGGGGGGGATGCTGCAATCAGACTGAAGATGTCAACTGTTTGAGTGACGAAATGTTTCTGAATAAACTTCGGGTTCAGTTTAACCGATTCCCCTTTTTTGTGATTCTCATACCTGGATTACTGAGTATGCATCAAGACGGTCCTTTGTGTTTCACTCTTCCATCAACACAATAGCCAGCAGATGTTTTTCTCCCTGAGGTAAAGCCATATTCACTAAACTTCTTAAACTATCTTATGAAGGACACTACAAGCAGTAGGTAAACTATTACTGACAAATTAGACTAAATTTTACAGTAAACATCATTAGCCCTCCACGGAAGGGTTGTTCCTCCATCTGCGTAATAGTCGAACAACAGAAGCATACTCATGGCTATAAAATCTTTGACATTTTGGATTCACAATAAAATAGCATTTTTAGTTAGAGAGAACATTGAATTCTATTGTTCTGAATTGCAATGTGTGGAATTTCCTAACTGTTTTCCAGCAGTTAGGAATCCCCTATGTGGAAGCCGCTATGTATTTAAAGTAAGTCTTGCTCTTCAAGGCAAAAAACAAAAATAGCCTCTGTTTTCTGGAACTTCACGGAGGTTTTTTGGTTGTATTTATTTTAATAGTCCATTCTTACCTCAGATTTTTCAGAAGAAATTGCACCAAGAGGCTGGCAATTCTCAGGGTCTGCTCAAGTTGTTATGGCACATTGGAAGTGGATCACAATGAACAGCAGTTTTAAATGAGAGTCGATATGAGAAAAATCTAATTAGCGGAATTAATCATTCTACATGGTTTATGTTTTATGTGCTGTTGCTGTAGTCCAAGCAATCATATGATGCTTAGTTGTTGTTTGCGGGGGCTGCATGACTCGGAATAGAGTGGGTGATCTAGTAACTGAAGGATTGGTGGTTCAATCGATGGCCCCTGCAGAAAGCATGTTGAGCCGTCCTTAATCAAGACACTGAACTCTTGGTTGTTTCCCAGGCACTGTGACTACTCTCTGCCCATATACAATATGATGAGTTATATGCAGAGAAGACATTTTATTGTATGTACATACAGTGAAAAATAAAACTTCTTCAAGGGGGTGGCATGGCTCAGGAGGTTGATTGGGTTGTTTGATAACTGGAACGTCGCTGTTTTGATACCCGGCTCCCTTAGAAAGCGTGTCAAAGTATCCTTGAGCAAGAAAACTGAACCCCTAACTACTCTTTGGGTGCTGCGGTTGCTCACTGCTCGTATACAATAGGATGCGGGAAATGCAGAGGACAAATTTCACTGTAAGAATGCTATGACCAAAAAGTGGCTCCTCTTTCCTTATTAGGTTTTCCACATCCCTTTGGATTTAAACTACATCTGCCTTAAAAAAATGTTAGTAACTGCTGAGAAGACGGACTGAGAGGGCTTATGGCAACCCTGGGTTATTGCTTTCCCTTTACATGCTGCTTTCCTTTGTAAAGCTGAATCAATGGACCGCATGGATTGGATATCATTTTAATTGCTGAATAAATCGATGAATAAATTAGCATCTTTCACACATCAGCTCACTTTCCTAAAGATAACGGCATCATCATAACAATTAGATCGAGAGATACGCTTTCCTTTGGGAGGGGCATAGCTCAATAAGTAGAATGGTTGTCAGGCAATCGGAAGGTTACAGGTTTGATCCCCGGTCCTGCAGGAAGTATATTGAGGTGTCCTTGAGTAAGATACTGAACCCCTAACTGCTACCCGAGCACCATGTGGTGGCAGCTCACTGCTCCTATACAATAGGATGGGCTAAAATGCAGCGAACTCCAAATTTCCCCTTGTGGGGAATCTAGTTTTCTAGTTTATACATCAGGTCCCACAGCACGGTGACACAATATTAGAACAGCAAAACGGAACCTTGCATTTGCACCATGTTTAGGGAGAGCCCACTGAAGGCCTCTTGATACTGTTGTGGGATGAGCATGGGATTGTGCATAGAGCTATCACCCAAAAATAATTTGGATGGCGTCCTGTTAATAAAAAGAGATGATTGTCAAGGGGAAATGAGGGGGCCGCGGCCGCTCAGTGTAAGAGCACGCGCATAGGGGAACTGATGAGCCTTAGGCAGCGGGTTCAAACCCACCACGGGATGTCAGTAAAGGCATCCGTCTTTCAACCCCCAAGCTCCATCTAAGTCTGTACCCGCCCCCACAACGTGGGGACTAGTGTTGACACGTAAAACGGATCTCTAGTTGTCATGGGGAGATGGTTGGGACAATGCGTCGTTCACAAGTGTTGCTTGCATCTGTCAGCATCGTAGACTATTGAAAAACCGATCTAGCTGTAATCATGTTCCTTATTTGATGTAGTCACTGGATAGAGCTTACATAACATCCTCCCCTCCGTCACAGTTGTTTTTGTGCCGATCCGTTGTCAGATGATGGGCCTTC
The DNA here is from genome assembly GCA_900302585.1 of Regalecus glesne. Lineage (NCBI taxonomy): Eukaryota > Metazoa > Chordata > Actinopteri > Lampriformes > Regalecidae > Regalecus > Regalecus glesne. Next base: position 5,708 of record OMLC01043418.1, read on the forward strand.
TGTCTTATTGCCACAGGCCAGATACTAAGACGTCCGTATATCCATTGCCTAAATACCCATTTTGCGTGGGCATGGTAAGACGATGTACCTATGGGGGCCACCATAGCTAATTGGTAGAGCACGTGCTTTGGCAACTGACGAACCAGATCTTGCAGGTTCAAACCCAACACGGGACGTCTGGAAGGGCATCTGGCCATAATCCCCCAAAGCTCCATTTAAGTCTATGTCCACCCCCACAGCATGTAGTGAAAGGTAGAAATGGACCTCTCGTAGTAGGAGGGTGTACAAAAGAGTGGATGTGTATTGAAACCTCATATGAATGATATGATTCGTCTTCACAGGAAAATTAGTCAATCGGGGAAGCCACGTGAGGTTCTTTTACCGTTAACTCTAAAATTTGGACTCTCCATCAGGATCAGTCAAGTCACTCTACCTACTAAGGGTGCACCAGGAAATTGACCAGCACTAAATGAGCCACTGAGGCTTCAGGTAGAGGTGCTAAAAAACTGTTCTTTGGTCATATACCTTACCAGGTATACACATATTTGGGTTTTCTAGACTAGGGCATATTGGAGATGTAAGGGCCAGAGTGAGGCTCTTCACGTGAGATGCGATGTAAGGTTCCAGTTCCAGCATCAGTTGCACAAGCGAGAAAAGAGATGCCGTCCAGCTTGTCTCTTCGACTGTGAACTTTATACCCAAACGCCTTGCGTGTTAGTTGTATGAGTCATGGCGGGGCGGGTTCTACATCATCTTAGTTTTGTCTTAACTGTGGTATCCTATTTCCTCCTCATGAGAGACAGACGTTGCGGTAAAACTAGAGAAATTCAGCTTGTACTTTGGCTGGGAGCTGATTAACAGTCACCTCGCTGTTGGCGGACCCTGTCAGGATCTGGCTGGTCCTCTGAGCCATGGTGATGTGGCACTGCCCTCCATCCTCAGCGCAGTCCGGACACGCTCCGGGGCTGTCCTGCTGTGCATTTGAGAAACGTGTGGAGACGCTGATCTCCTTGTTGGGCTGTAGGGTAGATCCAAAGGGCTCCTTCTGCTCCAGCCGTGGGCTCCCCCTGCAGATCATCTGTCGAAACGTGGACGTGTCTCTGTACAGACACTTGCGAAAGTTGGGTTTGCACAGCAAGTAGACCACGGGGTTGTAGATGGTGGAGGTCTTGGCAAAGATGGCTGCCATAGCAAACGCAGTGGGAGAGACCTTGGTGGCGTCATTGAAAGCAGCCCACATGGCAATGACAGCATACGGGGTCCAAGCACCAAGGAAACCCACGCAGACCGCCACTGACATCTGTGGAGTGTGTTTACACACAGACACACAGCAACACACAAAATGCAGACACGGCTTCAAAATATGCATTTGGATCTGCATTAGTCATAAATGATCACACAGACTTAACAGTATAGATATGACTGTATCCATGTCCTTATTGTTAAATGTCCTTATTGCAATAAGCTCTTTTTTACGTTAGCCACTGTTCTACTCGTGTTGAGACACGGCTATGTTTATCCTGACCTTGACGATCAGAGTGTGTGCGTTGGTGGTCTTGGTCTGAGGTGACACATGCTGCTGGACGGCCTGGCGTGACCCTCGCACCGTCACAAGGATGAACGTGTAGGACAAGAAGATGATGGTGCAGGGCATGGTGTAGCAAAACAGGAAGAGGCAGACGATGTAAGACAAAGTGCTTGTCTTGTGGTTGGGTGCCTGCCAGTCGATGCAGCAGGCCGTGCCGTAGGGCTCGACGCCGTATTGCCCCCAATGAGCCAAGGGGCCCACAGCGAACACGGATGCATAGCACCACACTCCGGCCACCAGGCGGCAGGCGTGAGATGAGGTGAATTTGTTACCTTTTGGGACAGAGGAGTAGAAAAAGAGGACTGGTGAGGTTTGGTCAGATGCATGTCTGGAGTTGTGGAATTCATTCAGCTGTGGGGTGAAATGATGTCGGAAAGCAAAGGCAGGAAACCTCGATTACCGAGGTTTGGAAAACAAACTTTAAGGCAGCAGACTAGGGACAGAGTGGTGAGGTTGGTCAGGCTACTCAGACCAAAAAGTACCCCACACATGGCATAGACCTGACAGGTGATTTCATCAAACAGCCACCTGTAGAGAGAAAGAGAGAAGGATGAATGTGAACATTGGCAACTGGAAGACAAGACTACCAGAAACATGAAGGTTAAAGGAAAATAAGTAAAGTCAAATGCTGTCCTACCTGTGTGCAAAGGCTGACGGTATGGCCAGGGGTAACAGGGAGAGCGTCATGCCAAGGTCACTGATGGCGAGATTGATGATGAAGAACTCAGCTGGCTTCAAGGACGAGCGTTTACGATGTGCGACGAATAGCAGGATGACATTGCCAACAAGGGACAGGATAACTGAAAATGCCGACAGGCCCAAAGAGAAGGGGAGGAAACGTGAGGGGGGACGTGGAGCCGTAGGTGTTTGGTATTTTCTATGCCTGGAAATCATTAATTTACTTTCATTCGGAGAATCAGCAAGGGTGGCTACTCTGTGGACTTACAGAATATAGTGTAGAGTGACCCCATGAGGACGTCTTGCTTCTCTGAGATGGTGGAGATGAACATGTCAGATGGATCTGAAGCATTCCCCATCTAGAGAGAAGAAAAGGAGATAAAGCCAGCTGTCAGCACCAGTTACATACCTGCAAGTTATTTGGGAATCTTGGAAGAATTGAGCTAAGGCTGAGCCAAACCATGCTCTCATGGGATGTGTGCAAAATACCACAAGAAACATAATGGATGTACAGCTGAGGCGGGATGCTGGTGGGAAAGTAAAACCTACAGGACACACGTGGGTAATCATAACAGAAATCTCTCAAAAGTCCACTTTCCTGCACCTCTTGAATGAGAGGTCTATTTTCACGTGTCACGATCAGTCCCCATGTTGTGGGGATGGAGATGGACCCAGATGGAGCAATTGGAGGTGAAGGCCAGATGCCCTTTCACGATGCCCTACAGTGGTATTGAACTCACACGGTGTGGCTCGTCATTTACCAACAAGCACGCTCTGCCACCGAGCCACTGCATTGGCCCCTGCACCTCTCGAATATCCTCTGTAATCAGTTCAGCGAAACCAAATGGCTTAAAACCTTACATGGTGTACAAACAGCATATCAGCATCACCAACCCATTGTTGGAAAGCACGCATCTCTCGAATGTTGTGTGGAAAGCTATTAAATCCTTAGGTCAGGAAACTGGAATTGTTCGCGTTAACAATAGTGTGAGAAATCTATTTTTTTTTTATTGGTCCTGCCACAAATATGACAACAGTACTATCTGTCATGATGGGCCAAGCACAGAGAATGGCATTTGCAGCATTAGAAAGATCGCTCCTTTCAGCATTTACAGCAGACGCAGCAACACTCTTGAAGTATTTTCCACAGATGGTTTATTTTTGATGTCGCAGAGTCCAGTAGCTTAATAGTGGAGATCAGCAGAACAACAGAACGAGCAGATGAGACCGAGGGCAAGAGAGCCAATCTTAAAGTTATTGGCCAAAGCTGAGGATGGACATCAGATATGTTTAATGTGGCTCCAGAAAGAGAATGACGAATCTTTTGGTTTTTTCTTTACTTGAAAAAAGAAAGTGGTTGAAACCCAGCCAGTGTATGAAGGTGTCTGTCACCGGTTTGTACATAGGTGCTTATGCACAGTCCACAGATATACATCATGTACATAGAACAGTGGCTTAATAACAGGTTTCAATGAGGACGTTGACACCAGGCCTTGTTAATGAGCCTAAAACCTTCTAGTGTACTTGAAGTATTTACTTAACACCAGTATCTGAATTGCTGAGGCGCTCTGGCTCATTGTTGTGTGTCCGACAGATCTATCGACAAGGGAATACTTGCTCCGCTGTGAGCTGTGCTTGGTGCAGTCAGAAGCACTGGAGCGTCTCCACGTTAGGTGTCTGCAGCGAGTCATGGAGATCACGTGGCGTGCAGGGATTATTGCTAAGACAAACTACAAGAGCACAGAAGACACGGTCACTGAACACTGACTGCGCTGGGCTGGGCATGTCAACAGGATGCCTCCAGAATGCCTGCAGCCCCAAGTCCTGTGTGGACAGCTCCATCTGGGCCGCCAGGCCACTGGTGGTCAGGGGAAGCAATGCAGAGACCAGCTGAAAACATGGCTGAAGAGATGTTGCATCGCCCCCTTGAGACTGGAGCAAGCTGCCATCAACCGTTCCAGCTGGCGGGAGATCTGCTCCAGAGGTACAGAACAGCTGGAGATGGAGAGGAATGTGAAGAGACAACAGGAAAGACTGAGCTGACACACAGACATGCCTGCCCCCACTAACTCAGCCTTCATACGCCCAACGTGCAATAAAACGTGAGGATCAAGATCCAGACTCTACAGTCTTCAAAGAACACACGTTGATGTGGAGGAAAACCATCGTCAGATTTGATGGACTACCAGCAAGCAGAGGAAACAAAGTCAACTGGCAAGGAATGAGCTGAGCTGGAAGCTACACCACCCAGTATGGTTCAGTCCACACAGAGGCTTATTGGACAGTCAGGTACTTGGAGCAAAGAGCCGCTGGGTCTGAATGAATGAATGAAGGTCCTTCATAGGGACAGTGCATATTAATGAACATTTGGAATGTAAATACGACAGATTTAGCCAGCAGGCTAAATTTGATCTGTTGTCCAAAGCAGTCAGGGGTTCCGTGTCTTGCTGAAGGACAAGTCGACAGACTTAATGGATGAACCGTGGATCAAACCACCAGCCTTCCTCGTACTATAGAAGTGCTCTACCTCCTGAGCTGTGCATGCCCAACATAATATGGCTTTATCGTGCATGTTGACCAAATCCATCATTCAGTAATGAGATGCAAAGCAACGGTCAAGAAAAGTATTAAGGACACGTCTGAAATGCTGGGAAAGACTTTGAGCAGCCCACTTGAGCTCATGAGGTGATCCAACTGAAGTGTAAATGCCTCTCAGTGAAAGCGCCGCAGCTTTTAATCAGCCTTATGAGGGGCGGCATTGCTCAGTGGGTAGAGTGATTGTCTGGTGATCAGAAGGCTGCAAGTTCGATCCCCGGTCCTGCTTAAAAGCATGTTGAGGTGTCCTTAAGCAAGACACAACCCCAAATTGCTCCCCGAGTGTCACATGGTGGCTGCTCACTGCTCCTATACAATAGGATGGGTTAAAATGCAGAGAATTTCAAATTTCCCCTCGTGGGACTGATTAAGGAATCCATTTTTGTAAAAACATTTATATGGACCCATCGTGTGAAATCCCAGTCTAAACACCGCGGTGACTGGTTTCATCTGCTAGGCTCACTGACTTCACTCATTATAAGACCCCTGTTTCCATCCCACTGCTGTAGAAGTGAGATCACAAGGTGACGTCAACAGACAGTGAGAGTTTCTTGAGAACCCCAGTAAAGTCAGATGGGCAAGCTCGAGTATTTTGCATTTCCTGACAAACAATTCTGTAAATCAGAGTTCTTTGTGTTGATCCTTATCGCAGGGAAACATGCAAGATGGCTGTGGTCTGTGCCCGGACTCATGCATTCGAGTTGAGTCAAAGATATTTCCCATGAGCTCACTCCAGCGCACAGACATAAATTTGTATTAGTGAGCAGGGTCGTAGAATACAGCACAGGCCTATTGTCTTTGTCATGTCTTTACATCTGTAACCAGTACAGTGTCTCTTCAACCTTGTGCTAACCTATCGGTGACCTGGAGGCCACTCGTCTGATGTACATGGTGATAAAACCGCAGAGGCAGATTTTGATTTGTGACATGTCAGATTGCAACGCAGAACATGCAGGCAACACGCGAGCAGATGATTAGAAACATGTGAATTCAAGATCGCTATTTTATAGCAGAGATGCTGACTTTAAGTGAGTTTGTCATTTTGATCTTCACATCTGTCTATTTAGAAAAAAGTTACTGTAGTAAAATAGCTACAGGGGCGGCATAGCTCAGGAGGTAGGGTGGTTGTCTGGTAATCAGAGCTTGATGGTTCCTGCAGATAGCATGCAGAGGTGTCCGTGAGCAAGACACTTGACTGCTCCCCGCGTGCCATCTGCACTCACAGCTCCTATACTACAGCATGGGTGAAATGCAGAGAATAAATCCCACTGGCCTTGGTGGTGTAGCAGATGAAACAACTCAGTTTTCGTCTGTTTCAACAGATTCATTAAACTCCATTTAAAGCAGACCTTCATAATTGACCCCCAGAGTGATCCCATGAGAACGAGAATAAGGGAGCCACATATTGGGTAGCCAATAAGTGTATGTGCCTCATGATGCTATTGGTATATTAATTAACCCATCCTATTGTGTAGTAGCAGTGAGCAGCTGCAGCATCCGGGGACCAACTCCTGTTCTTTTTCCTAGTGACTTGCTCAGGGGTACAGACAGGAGTATTAACCCTGACATGCATGTATTTCTGATGGTGGGAGGAAACCAGAGCACCCAAAGCAAACCCACACAGACACAGGGAGAACATGCAAACTCCACACAGAGAGGACCTGGGATAGCACATGAGCCCAGAACCTTTTAGGTGTGAGGTAACAGTGCTGACCACTGCATCACCATGAGAGAGTGAGAGAGACCCGTGAAGATATAGACTGAAGGGAGAGACAGCTTCAATTGAACTCTGACTTGGGCTGATTATATTTTTCTGAGACTGGATGGACTGTGGCTCTGGCTGCCGTGTCTCTGAGTTCAGCTGTGATTACTGGAGTGCCTTTCAGACACACAC
>OMLC01043419.1:0-12808 GCA_900302585.1 Regalecus glesne
GTGGATGTTTTCTGTTTTAAATCAAGAGTAAACTGCGGAACACAAACCCGGGAGACACATATTCAGAGAGGCTGTTTTCATGGAGCATCAGCCACAGTGGCTGATGATGGATGGATGGTTCAACCATGTTTGAACTGAAAAATTGTCAATGTTCATAGAATGCTATTTCTATTTAAAAAAAACACACATCAAAATGAAGACCCTGTGGGACTGACGCTACAGCCCCATGGTGAAAATAGTCTCTGCTGTGGAAGCTTTGTTCAGTTCAGTTACGGACGTTTCCCAGTAAGGTGTGTCTGCTAGTCTACTTCTGAGACTGTACCATTATCATTGGTAGCAAAAGCGAAAATAGTATGAACACCATTTTGCCTCATAGCAAGAAGGTCCAGGGTTCGAATCCCCTCCCAGGTCCTCTCTGTGTGGAGTTTACATGCTCTCCCCAAATGTGTCTGGGTTTCCTCCCACCATCAAAAAGACAAGCATGTTATGGTTAATACTCCTGCCGGTGCCCCTGAGCAAGGGAGTAGAGAAAAAGAACAGGAGTTGCTCCCCAGGCACTGCAGCTGCTCACTGTTCCTATACAATAAGATGGATTAAATGCAGGGGACACGTTTCGTTGTATGTGTGTACAATAATATGAATAAAGCTGTTGCTGCTTCTTCTTTCTTCTTCTTCTTTGTCGTCTTTTTCTTCCATCTTTCTCCTTTCTTTTTCTTCTTCTTCTCCTTTCTTCTTCCTCTTCTCATTTTGTGTGAGCACGTCTGGGTGCGTGTCTGTATCTGAACGCCAGGGGACGCTAGAGCAACACGTTCTGTTTCAAGGCCCCCATTTCACTGACGTCTAAAGGAATTAGAAAAAAAATCACTTGTTCAAGTAAAGTAAGTTTTAAATTATGATAAATCACAGTAGCAAGGAGTCAAATTTAATGTGTGGAGCTGCGTTGAGCATAAAGAAGAGACCTGAGGAAGAATATATTGTGGAGGTATCTGTTTATTTCTCCGACACAAAATTCTATCAACAAAGTTACATCCAATATATATATAAAAAAACACAAATATACATAAGGGAAATTACAAAAGTTCTCCAGTCACTTGCTGCTAACGGCATTTGAGCCTCTCTTCTCAATGGGCAAAATGGCCGAGGTGAGGGCGGAGACAGCGGGGCACATGTAATGGGGACCAAATAAACTTTAGAGACCAACGCTGGAGTCCATTTACCTAATCTAGAAATATAACATGACAGGTTATGAATATTTGCATGTGTGTTGTGTCATTATAATAGACCATTTTTACAGTATAACTGACTCTATTACTATGTTGATAGTACTAGTGACATAACTTTCCAAATGTGAAGTATATTTGTCTCAGACCGTCAACCCCGTGTGCTCCGAACCGGGGATGCTGTTCCTCTCAGACCAGTATGTTCTCATGGGTGCCCTATCGGACCGGTATTTCTAGACAATAGATTGAAAGTATCTTGATTGCATGCTCAACAATCCAGGTAAGAGAAAAGGTGAGTCGGTTAAAGTGGATCAAAAGTATATCCAGAAACATTTCGTCACTCAAACAGGTGAGATCTTCAGTTTGAGCTGACTGCAGCATCCCCATCCATAGAAACAAGACAGTGATACCACACCACAATAGGCTGGGTTCAAATGCAAGCTGGTCATTGACTGTATATTCAATGGTAATGAGTACTACTCGAGGAAGGATGAACTCAGCCTATTGTTGTATGGTGTCGCTGTACTGTAAGAAGAAACTATACTCATGTTTCATTGTCCATACCTACAACAGAATGCGTCCTTCGCATGTAGCCCATCCTGTTGTATGGAAGAAGTAAGCAGCTCCAGCGATGGAAACTAACAGGGCTGAATAAAATTGAGATGCCTTCATACAGGATGAAATTCTATCCGTGTGCATGGTGCTATAGTTCAGAATTTACATGGTGGGAAATTAAATTATTAAGAAAATGACAGATTTTAGTCCACCCCACCACAGATATGGTGATAACGTCAGCAGCAATGTGCGGATTGGCTTAGGTGCCTTTGATGTCACGCCCTTGTGAGGACTTTCTGCTCTCCTATTGGCTGTGTGTCACATCCATCTCTTCCATTCCTGCGGGGGAAAGTAAGCTAGGTTTCGTTGACAAGCTGTCAGGAGGAAAGCGACACAGCACCGCTCATCTGTTTAGACTGTGAGATATTCCAGTGTGCACTATTATCTTATTTAATTATTTCGTTTTATTTACTCTTACCTCATATTTTAAACGTTTTTAATTGTGAATATGATCCTGATATTTGCATCTGGGGGAGATTGGCTCTTTGAGACATTGACCAGTTTAAGTAAATGCTAACGTTAGCTTCCGCTAGCGTCAATGTTTTAACCTGAAGATGTTATTTTGAGAAATTCTTTTAACCCATTGATATGTCAAAAGTGTGTTATGATTTTACACCGTGTCGTGCTTTTATTCGCATAGTTTCAGGTTTTAAATTTCTGGTTAACATTTTAATTCTGTCTTAATGTGGACTAACCGATGTTGTTGCATTTATTATAGGAGCTGGTGAGGTTGTTTTCATTGCATTTCAACGTATTCCTTCATTCAAGACCACTGTACGTTATTTCCTTGTTAAACACGTCCTATTCATCTGATAGCTATGAGAACTTAACCTATGCCGTCGCTTTCTCATATGACAATTCAAACTGTTCCTTTGTTTTTCATGTGAGCCTTCCTGAAATTAGACATGCGTTGTTGCTGGTGTGCAACTTGACATAAGATGTGGAGCATTCTCTGCAGGTCATCTGAAGTCATATGGTGTTTAAAATAACCCTCTTTGAGTTTGTACAGGTTAAAGCAATGTATCTAGCCGCAAGGTCACGCATACAAAGCCGAAATGCGCGCCTCACAATCGCTCATCTCCTGTTTACCCTCATGGCCCTGAGTGAACAGGTGTTTTCATAGGGGAGATTATGTCCCAGTCAGTACCTGGTAATCCACTTAAACCCAAAATTAGTTGACTCCAAACAAACTCTGTGCCGATGTGCAGAGAAAGGATTTCTTCTCCTGTTACCCTGGTTCACTTCATTGGTGTTGATATGATAATGAGTTATCAGCCCAAGGCTTGAATTAAGCAGCAGCCCCTATTTGAATGTGTTGCAGAGTGTGAAGGTTCTCAAGTGTGTGTGTGTGTGTGTGAGTGCTTTGTCGCGTGCATGTGTGATGGGGGTGCACATACCTGATTGCATGCGTCTGTGTGTGGCATATATAGAAAGTACATCCGAAACTGAGTACAATCCTACTCAGTTTGACCTTATCTCAGCTGTAGTGCCAGTCATCTCAGCTTCAGAGAAATGACATGTTCCTTTCACTTTTAATGATTTGCAGCTGGCTTCTTTTTGTGATTGCTGTCATTTAGCACACCTGCTGCCTGCTGTGACCGATTGAAACAACTTTATTCTCAAGACGTGCTTTATGTTCACATGGGAACCATTGTGTTAACTTTTGTTATAACATAATTATACAGACAAGTCAGTTTATATGTTTGAATGTTGCCAGAGAGCTGCATAAAGGATTTTCCTCATGCTCCTGGTCTAGCTCATAATCCCATGGTACCTTTTTTCAACATGCAGTTTTAAATAATTTTTTGAATACCACCCTCTTACCCATCCCTGCATATCGTTCCAGTCTTGCAGGTCATGCAGCTTTTCAGAGGATGTGATTATCTTTGAAGAAGTTGACATTGCCAGTAACAGCAGGATCCTGACTAGACAACTCCATGCCCTGCCACATTTATTTGTTTCTTATGTTGGCCTAGGTAAATTATGCTGGTATCGCTCATTTACATTCCTCAGTGTTTTTTATGTCTTCGTCCTTGAGTGGCCATGCCTGGTGGTGAAATGGTGTCTGATAAAATACATCCCATATAATATTGTATGTTTGCCTAATGCGTATTTATAGTTTGTGAGCATAGTGTAACGCAACTCTAATTACACAGCTCACAAGGATTCACTGGTGACAAGAACACAACACAGACTTGTTAGATTGGCGTGTTGCTTCAGGACTCAGATGTCATTACTTTTATTATCACTAACCATATCCTACTAAAGAAAAAGTCTTGCCACAGTGTCTGTTTTACACAGCAGGTATACATCTTTATTTTGTTTTGTATATTAAGCGTAATAGGACAGAAATTTACCAACAGAATTTGTAAAAAAAAAACATTGAGTCAGTGCCATCAAACATTCCCTAATAAATATCTTCCTGTATTTGTGTCTCCTCTAGGACTGGGTCAAGAGCATGAATGGAGGAATGGGCTGTCCTCAGTTCTTTGGAGTTCTTTGGAGCTGTAAAACCACTGAATGAAGAATGAGAAACCTGAGCATCATTGCGAATGCAGGACCTTAGCCAATATTCTCCTCTCTTCTCTCTGGTCTCCTGTAACCTCCTCCCTCTGACCCTTGACCCAAGGCTCAATTTGCCTCATTCTCTACCTCTAGTCCTATTCAGTACCAGCCAGCCCACGCGGATTCCCTTTTCCCCAGGCCTCGTGCTCTTCCATCGGCGGGCCGCTTCGGCGGTGTGTTGATGTACGATGGCGCGGTGGGACACTAGGTGCTACCGCCGGGGACTGTGATGTCAGAGCCCAACAGCCCGGTCGAGAGCCGGTGCGGCGCTCCCAGATTCTTTGTGGGCTGCGAGGACGATGAGAGCGAGGGTGTGGAAGACAGCATGAGGACAGACATGGAGCTGTATGAAGACGATGAAGAGGCAGATTCGGTAGGAAATGTACATCCTCACAGACAACATAAAGCTGCCCCTTCAGAGGTATTAGCCTTTCAAATTGTTGCTTAGTCAACTGGTTGAACAGCACTTGAAGTATTAAGACTTACTTTATTTGCATAACAAACAAGGTAAGAAACCTCATAGATGTGCTAAAAAAAAAGAATAAATTCATAACATTAAATAAACTTCTCTCCTTACAATAGCCAGATGGAAAATTTAGAGATCAAGAGTTTAACAGAACAAATTAAAACAGCTAAGAGAACAAAGCCATAGACAAGCATGCATGTAAACAAAAATAAAAACTACATGAAATAAAGCAATGAAGGAAGAATTAAAATGGCTATTTGAAAGTTTCCTGGCTGCGATGAGTGAATATATTATCAGCAGGGGTTACTGAATGATATTGATTAAAACAGGAAATTACTGACCCATCCACTTTGCACTCCCCTGATTTCTACATTCAGATTGCATGGGCTACATTTATATAGTGCTTTATAATTATTGCCTCACACTCACCCACCCAACAATGGCAGTATAAAACATGCAAATCCCAACCAGCTCAGTGAGAACGGTAAAGAGCCCCAGTAGCTCAGTGGGTAGAGTGCACGCTTGGGAATCAGGCATTGTGGATTCGTATCCCAATGTGTAACTGATTTCTACTGAAGAGGTTTGAAATGTCAGATTTTGCCAAATGTGCAGCCATCCTTTTCACCTAAATTCTAAACCAACTTTTAGAGAGTCTTTTTAAAAGCTCTTTGCCTTCCTCTCCTCTCTTCAGCCCCTGGAGCGACAGATCATGGTGGGGATCTGCTGCATGATGAAGAAGTCCAAGTCCAAGCCCATGACTCAGATCCTGGAGAGGCTCTGCAGGTTTGACTACATCACCGTGGTCATCTTCCCTGAGGACGTCATCCTTAATGAACCTGTGGAGAACTGGCCACTGTGTGACTGCCTCATATCCTTCCATTCCAAAGGTGACAAACTGATTCACACACACACACACACACACGCATGGACAGACACACACACACACACACAGAAAGATATGGAGTCACACCAGCAGACATGCATAGAAAGAGGCAAACACAATAGTTACATAGTCACAAAGACAGACACAGAAAACCATATTCACAGATGAACAGGCACTTAAACACAAAAAGACATTTTTTCTGTTTAACATAAAGATGTGCAAACACAGACATGCACATGTACATACACACAATACACAAAGCGATTCACAAGATGTGATCACACGCATTAAGCACTTGGACAAAGGCCCCACTCTTTCAACACATATGCAGATCTCACACTTTTCACAGCCAACATCCCTCAAAGACTGATCAGATGGACTTTTGTCTGGCTGTACAGTTACTAAACACCATGTTAAATACAAGTCAGTACAATGTGGGAGACAATGTAAGCATTATGTCCACTCCAATATGTCATTCTGCTTATACGAACATGTGACTATATGCTCTCGTGCTCTCTTTCTCATTCTCTGATATGACTTTATGAACCGTGTGCATCTGGGCTTAATCTCTGAGGACCATAATGAAATTCTTTCTTTCACTTGGTCGATATTACAGATGTCTGTCAAAGAAGATTATAAAGGGCTTATTGAAAGTCATTAACCCTTTCTGTTCATTCGAACCAGGGTTCCCACTGGACAAGGCCGTGAGTTACGCCAACCTCAGAAACCCACTGCTCATCAATGACCTGAACATGCAGTACTACATACAAGACAGGTACTGCTGTAAACTAAAAGCATCTACTTTAAAGGGTTGGTTGAACTAATGGGCTAATACAGGGTCTCTCATATTTAGGCAGAAAGGGCTCACAATTTATAACTTTTCTTATCTTCATAACATTGAAATATTTCTGCTCGTCTTTGTTCCAGGAGAGAGGTGTATCGTATCTTGCAGGAAGAAGGGATTGATCTACCACGTTATGCTGTTTTGAACCGTGACCCAGATAAGCCTGACGGTTAGTCTGCTAGCTTGTTAGTGATGTTCATTGGGTTGGTTCATTTTGTGGCCATATCATTGTTTGCCTTCTTGTTTGAACTTTCAGTGATAACCCTCTCTTGGTTTACAACAAAGGTGACTTGATAGCACAGAAGGAAGCAACACAGGGTTAACCACATCTCTATTATAAAACCATTAATAAACTAACCAGAAGAGTTTTGACCCCTCTAGAGGAAAGCAGCTCTCAAACTTTTGTCTCTGTTGCATCCCGAGGCTATCAATTTAAGATGGTGTCTGTTTTATTTTAGTTCCTGGGATAAATATAGTGTGTAATGTCAAGAAGTCACTGACATGTAGATAATCAGTCCCTGGAGAAATGGCTACTTTGATGATTCATGTCCTCTGCTTTTAAAGCAAGACAGACTTATATCAATTTAAAAAAAAAAAAGATTTGATTCTCTCAACTGTTCAGCAATTTTTTTTATAAAGCTCCCAAACGGATTTTGTAGAGCAAGTACTGAGGAATTTAAGACAAATAGTTTTATTGCACATGACCATGATCAGTGGAATTTTTATTTATTTTTGCATTTAGCCCATCTTATTGTTCAGAAGCAGTGAGTGTAGCTGTATGTGGTTCTGTGTATCATTTCTCAGAATGTAACCTGGTGGAAGGTGAAGACCATGTGGAGGTGAATGGAGAGGTGTTCCCCAAGCCCTTTGTGGAAAAGCCAGTCTCTGCTGAGGACCACAATGTCTATATATACTACCCTACCTCAGCGGGGGGAGGTAGCCAGCGCCTCTTCAGAAAGGTCTCCGCACACTTCCCATCTGCTTCTTCCAAAAGCTCCAACTCCCCAATCATCAGATTCCTAACATCACACTCACGTTCCCTTTCCTACAATGGTGCACCTCAGTGTGTGGAACTGAAGCACATATCTCGTTATATCAGATGGTGGCTTGAGTCCCAGGGCTGTTGTTAAAAGTTTTAGGTCTTACTTTAACACTCCACTAATACCAACACATATACAGATACATTCTTATTAACCAAGTAATAATTGCAGCTGTCATAGCACATAACTGAAATACAGCACACTATTCTTAACGTTCAAATACACCCTTAAGAGATCCTCTGACGTCATGTTACTCTGCTTCCCTGCCTGGAAGAACAAGAAAAAGATTCCACCAATCTTAGAAACATTCCTAAAAGCATAATTACTAATCCTAAAGAACATCACCACTGTTATTTTACAACATATCCACTAATATAACATCATTACTACTAATCCAAGAAAGATTACCACTGATCCGAAGAACTAACAAACTGCTGTTAAAAAAGAATGCAAAGCCTTCTCAACCAAACATGGATGATTTACTACAGAGTTACACATTGAGTCTAGCTGTACCTGTACTGAGTTGAGAGTAAAGCATTTCTCTCACTTAGCTCACATTTGTTAGTACTTATATAACAAGTGGCTAACATGTCTACTTTTCAGATTGGGAGTCGAAGCAGCGTGTACTCCCCAGAGAGCACAGTAAGGAAGACGGGCTCTTACATCTATGAAGAGTTTATGCCAACAGATGGCACAGATGTCAAGGTAGAACATCAATTTTATGATGGACACAGATCCAGACTGGAGTTAAATTTAAATGTAAATGGATTTGTTCTTATATAGCGCCTTTCTAGTTTGGTGACCACATTGCAATGAATGCATCACATTTTCTGAGCTACGCAGTGGGATACAAATCTACAATGGCTGATTCCCAGGCGTGCAATCTACCCGCTGAGCCACTGCGGCTCTGTACAAGAATCCTGTAACAGATATTTTAAATGGAGAATGCTGCTTAATGTTTGTTATTCCCTGTGAGCTTAGGTATACACAGTGGGCCCAGACTATGCTCATGCAGAGGCTCGCAAATCTCCAGCCTTGGATGGGAAGGTGGAGAGGGATAGCGAGGGCAAGGAGATCCGCTACCCTGTCATGCTGTCAGCCATGGAGAAACTGGTCGCCCGCAAGGTTTGCCTCGCATTCAAGGTAAACAATGATTTTCTGTTGACCTACTTCATTTTCGAGCACAATGAACTCTTTGAATTGTTCAAGAGAGATGCTGCCCCTGCATCATCTCAGTATCATATATATGAATAAACAATATCCAAAGAAAGTAATTGTCAACATCTCTCCTTTCCTGTCTTAACTGCAGCAAACGGTGTGTGGGTTTGACCTCCTTCGAGCCAATGGACATTCCTATGTATGTGATGTCAATGGCTTCAGTTTCGTCAAGAACTCCATGAAGTATTATGATGATTGTGCCAAGATCCTGGGGTAGAGTCTCATGTTTAATCCTCTTGCTATATTAAACTTTTCTGTGTACTCACAGTCATCTTTTCTGTGACAGAATGAAGCAGAGGTTTTTGTTCTTTGACTATCTTTCTCTGCTGTTTTCTAGGAACATAGTGATGCGAGAGCTTGCTCCACAGTTCCAGATCCCCTGGTCAATTCCGACTGAGGCAGAGGACATCCCGATCGTCCCTACAACCTCTGGGACCATGTGAGTGTCACCCAAAGGAAAGCAGAGATACTAAAGTTTGTTGGGCTTTATATTGTAGTGTTAAGCATTACAGAGCCCTGACATCTTCTTTCCTGCTAGTTTCTCCTGAAAAATGCTTTCTCTTATTTTCCATGTTCAACTTTTTTAAAATAATTTATTCAAATGCCTTCTAGATTCTTGTCAAACATTAATTTGTAATATTTGACTTTCAAATGAATAAAAGACCAGTTTTTACGTGTCACCACGTACATAAGATACATAAGATGAATCCATCAATTCTGTTTTAGTACCAAATATTCAAACCCTATCAAACAAATGGAACTCAGTGTCTCTCTTGGGCCCTTCAGGATGGAACTCCGCTGTGTGATTGCGGTCATCCGGCATGGAGATAGAACTCCTAAACAGAAGATGAAGATGGAGGTTCGAAACCCCATGTAGGTTGTCAATCCTGTTCCTGTCCTCACAGTTCAGAGTATCAAGTGGTTACCTTTTCTGTCAGATTTTAGCCTTGTGTTGTTGTTTTTTAAATTTTATTATATCATCCAGGTTCTTTGAGCTTTTTGAAAAATATGGAGGATACAAAACAGGGAAGTTGAAGCTGAAGAAGCCAAAACAGCTACAGGTAATAATGAGGGGCCAACGAATACTGTAAAGATTACATTTTTAACTTCATATATCGCATCTGGCATTTTTTGCATTGTTACCACAGGAGGTGCTGGACATCACCCGTCAGCTGTTGGCTGAACTGGGGCAGCATGAGGACTGTGAGATAGAGGAGAAGAAGTCTAAACTAGAACAACTGAAAACTGTTCTGGAAATGTAAGTGATGAGGGAACTGGATGTCAAATGCAAGTTTACATCTGCCTGAACGGTTTGTGTGCTATTTCAGGAAGCAATTATGAGGAAAAGATGAAGTCCAAAGACACCCCAACTCAATAGCTATAGACAGAGAGTTGTGCAGTGGACATTGACATGAGTACTGGCATATCTGACATATAAAAGGGATTTTTCCTTCACAGGGAGAATAACCAACAATCTCACAAAGGAGACTTAGTTGGTCTTCCTGGCAAGTTCTCCAAGTGGGATTAGCTTAGAAAACTCAAGAAAACCTCAAATTGTTTGGTCCCTCTCCAGGTGTCATCCTTCAGTCACATGTGTCATGTTTACTGCACCATTACAAGTCAATTCCCTTATGTCCTGGCTTGAATATTTAAGTCAAATCAGATTTGTTTATTTATTGTAGCCCCAAATCACAATTTAGTCCCAGATGGCTTTACAATCATGGTTGTGTTCTGTACAATGTATGTCCTTAGACCTTCTCTTGCTTACCCCCCCCTCTCTCGCTCTCTTGTTCATACATACATAGACACAAGCTCTAGTACATTAACTTGAAGTTGTGTGAGATACCTGACCCAATTAATTGCCTGTTCATCAAGAACACATGAGGGGTTTCCGTCTAACAGTCAGGAGGATTGTTTTTACCTTAAGCTGTTAAAAGAAAGTATGCTGTGTGTTAGGAGTTAAGTAGATGCCTGGAGCATTAACAGTGTTTTATCTATTTCTCCAACAAAGGTATGGACATTTCTCCGGGATCAACAGGAAAGTTCAGCTTACATACCTTCCCTATGGTCAGCCCAAAACCTCCAGTGAGGAGGAGGGTAAGGAAACAATCATTGGGTGCGTGTCTGAAGGTCATTTATGGAATGACGCCATTGAGTGACTCCCTCTTGTTTCTGGTCTCTCAGATTCACGAAAGGAGGGGGCTTCCTTGCTTCTGGTGCTTAAGTGGGGAGGAGAGCTCACCCCCGCAGGCCGAGTACAGGCTGAGGAACTTGGGAGAGCTTTTCGTTGCATGTACCCCGGAGGACAGGGTGAGAAATACAGATTAACATGGACAGCCAGAAGACAGAAAAATGGATATAAATAGACATGCTCAGGCATACACAGACATATACAAACATACAGATGGATGAATACACAGACAAATAGACGCAGCGTCAGGCACACCATTGGACAGACAAATGGGCACAAACATAGACAAATACATCTGCACACTGTGTATGTAGTTATCTGCTGAACATACAGTGGGGAAAATAAGTATTTCACCCCCTGCTGATTTTCTGACTTTGCCCCCTTACAAACAAATGAGCAGTCTTTACTTTTCATGGTAGGTTCATCTTAACAGTGAGAGACAGAATATGGAAATATTCCCAGAAAATGAATCCTGAATTCTGTCTTCTTCAATTCTTCACTTCAACTCTGATGTCCACCAGCTAGCTGGTCAGGTTACTATACAACAAGAAACAGTGATATGCGATTGTTGTTTCAGGGGACTATGCTGGTTTTCCTGGCTGCGGGTTGCTACGGTTACACAGTACCTACCGACATGACCTGAAGATCTACGCATCAGATGAGGGCAGGGTGCAGATGACAGCTGCAGCTTTTGCCAAGGTTCTTAGATTTTTATAAAGGCTTACCAGTGTCATTGAGACCCTCAAGAATAGTATCATATATAGATCATAGGTCTTCACTATGTTGTTCATTTTTGTAGTTCATATCACAGCACAACATTGTATCTCTTGATACGTTTCAATAGGATCTAGAAGTTTGTCAGTTTGAGCAGTATAAGTGTTAATATCTTAGTTAAGCTAGACTAATTCCGCTTCCCTGTGTATGAATTACTACCAACACCAGATACCTCTGATAGATTCTCAACAAATATGAACATAAATACTGATATATGATTTGTAATAAGTGATCCATAGCAAATCTCCATGCTGTCAAGTTCATGTGCATCTGCTGTGCATATACAATGTTCAAGTCATACTGTATACCATGCTTCACTATCTATAGCTTTCCCCAGGCAACATCATTTTACCAGACAAAAAATAAGCTCCTTACCTTAATTCCCCAAGCCCCATCTAAGTCCACATCCAGACTAATGGTGACATGTAAAACGGACCTCTCATCATCGTAGAACTCTATTAGACATGTTGCAAAAAGAGTTATTGTCTGAAATGTCAGCATTTATATACCCAACTACATAATAAATAAATAAGTATACATAATAGTGAATATCCTGTCATTATACTCGATCTTTATTCCTATAGTTGAGGCAATATCTGACTTTACCACCTTTTCCACCTTTGGAGCTTATTTGCTGTTCCAGAGTATAGCCACTCCCCCAGATATCCTGCCATGGACTATTTTTGCACTGACGTTCCTAGTGGTCCCTTGAAGTCACAGGATGTCACATTTCTCCAAAAGTTTATCAACCACAGATGGACTTTTTTTATTTCCAGCACTGTGCCTTATTGGAGGCCACACACATTTATATGAAATAACCTGGAACTTTCTATTTGAGTATTTACTACTGCTGTTTGCACCATCAGATGAATGGTTCAGTTGTGGCTTATCATCAATAGACACTGGGTTTGAATGCTGAGGTTTCCCTCTAAACCATACGCCCCCCTGTCTCCGTGGCATCCTGGCTCATAATAGCACCGGGGCAAAAGTGC
>OMLC01043421.1:0-12917 GCA_900302585.1 Regalecus glesne
CCCCCCAACTTGTTAGTGTGTTTGTACCTTTATGGGAGGTAGAAGCTGTTAATAGGGGGGGTCTGATCCCCCCCCCAAAAATGTAATTAATAAATAAATTCAAACCATGACATTTGGAGGGTGCACGTACTGAATCATCATATTCGTCCCATTGGCTGTAACTGCACCATGTTATTTGAGTGCACTTGAGTTACAGAAGAACACAGCCCTGTTGCAGAAATATGTATCGATCCCTCTGAAGGAAGACATATTTCACAGACAACACAGTGCTCATGTAGTATGCATGTATAATGTGCATCTACAGTGTAACTGAATTAGATGTTGGAGGTTCAATGCCAAAACCACTCATTAGAAAATGAATACAGTAGTGCAATGATGTTTAATATTTCAGCAGCTACGTGCACATGCAAGGCATGCTCAAATCTGTAGATGGATGGGATTAATGATGGTGGCATTGAATCAGTAGCAACAGGTGTGCGGATGGAGGGAAATGAGTGCATTAGTTCTTGCAATGGGGAAATAACTACCTGGTAAACAATGTAAAGTCACTGTAATGTACTGAAGAAAAGATACATGAAAAAAAAAGCCCTCTGTATAGAGTCTCTCCCTGAGAGACATCCTCGGTGTTCTGTAGGAATTTTAAGGTCCCACCGTCTCCTTATGAAAAACTCAGAGGGTGTATTTGAACTTGCTGTGTAATGTCCTGTGGCTCTCCTATTGTCCATAATACATCAAATTCACCTTCAGTGTTCTGCCTGTTCAGTCTCACACAGTGGTGCTGAGACCATGCTGTCCAGTGCAGCGGCTGGCCCAAGCAATTGGATTTGTTTTCTTACGATAGTTTTTCAGTTGCAGCAATAGGGTGACCTAGGGAGTTTTTTCACGATATTAAAAACTACTCTGGACAAACCCAATTTCCATACTAAGGATTCGACTAAAAATGTTGATAAGACACGAGAGGTCTATTCATTTGGCACGGGCATTCATTTTGTCTGAGAGTGAGATAAAAACAGCAGGCTAGAATACATTAAACAGGTCAACATCAATGGGAACTCGGCCTTTTTTTATTTGCGCCCCCTGTGTCTGGAAATGGAGGATTCTGGGGTGTTTCATTTCCAGGAAGCGAGTGTGTCTATCCATGCATATTGTTTCCATGGTGACAATTTATTTTGGCGGAGTTGCATGACAAGGGTGTGTTATGGAATGAAGGCTGATAACAACAACGGGAAAGGGACTTTTCAATTCTTAATGTGCCCAGGAGGTTGGTCATATACTGGCAGTGCCACACGTCCTCTATGAATAACAAGCATCTTTGGGTATATGCTGAGAGACTGTGTACCGCAGTGGCGTCTTGTCTTTGGTCTCTCTTTCCACATCCCTTTCTCTTTACCTGTCTTTTCCCAACTCAGTCCAACGCTGCCAGGGGTTACTTTTTAGGTTCAGCGTTCCATGCAAATATTTTGCAGATATTACTGCTTAACGGTGAAGTCTCAGTAACCAATCACATAGTTGGGATTCAAGCTAGTCTAACTCAAAGGGATGGAGTTCTTAGTTGGTATTTACAAGATCATAAAATTAAACATGGTTTAGAAACAATGCTCATTTTTGAGCACTTAACCAATCACACAGTAGGTGCACACTGTTTAATCAAGGCAATGGGTTTAGAGCTGATGTTATGGCACTTTTTTTGTTGAAGCCTAGGTAATGGAGTATTTTTCAGTTCGTTTTTTTATCCACCTTTGCTATTGAAAAACGATGGCCCATGGTAGCTCAGAGGTAGAGCATGTGGTTTGGGAACCGATGAGCTAGTTTATGTCAGTTTGAACTGACTGAATTGACTAATTGTCCATCCATCTATCATCAACCGCTTACCTGAAGTCAGGTCATGGAGTCACGATGGAGCTTAGCCTAGGGCTCATTGGGCAAAAGGGAGGGAAACACCCTGAACAGGTCACCATTCCATCTCAGGGCTTGAGCAGTTAGGGTTTCAGTGTCTTGCTCAAGGACACCACGACATGCTCCCTGCAGGGACTGGAGATCAAACCACCAATCATCCAATCACTACTCGACTGCTTTATCTCCTTAGCTATGCCCCCCCCCGGGTAGGACTAATCATGACACAAACATGGACCTCTACGTGCCATCGAAAACTAGTCATAGAAGAGTTCTGCATGTTAGTGTAACTCTTGCATCCCTATCAAAATATCTAAGTGACCATGCAACTCCTAATTTTCTGTCCAGGTTATAGTGCACACCAGTTTGAGTTTAGTTTTAGTTTTGAGTTTAGTTTAGAAATTCTTTAGGTTAATGAGTGTGCACCGTTGGTAGAACTGATATCAAATCTTGGCAAATCGTTAATTCATTTTCACCTCACACTAACTTAAAATATATAATTTACCTGCTTTGGACGTTTGTGCCGAAGTTACATCAAAAAAAAAAATGGCATGATGAAATTAGAGGAAACCCCAAGTGAATCCACAGTTGATCGGCCAATGTTTGAACTCTCCATCCTAATACGACTACTGCATGAATAAATGGATAAATAAATAGATTAATAAAGAGATAAATGTCTTCATCCATTATTCATGAGAGCAGGGCAGGAAATGGGTCCCATCACACAAGTGTCTCATCACTGGCATAGACGGACTGCAGTGAACATTCACCATACAGAGGAGCTGGCCTTAGGGGAAGTTAGCTTGAGAGGAAAAAAACAGCTGCTGGTTGTTTTTACCATGCTGTCAAGGTAAAGCAATGCAGAGTAGCATGGTGTTGTTTGCGTCAGTCAAATGCACATGTGATTTGGCCGTTTATAGTTGCCTGAGACATCTTGCCACTCTAATTCAACATGATGTGTATTAGGGGATAAGTAATCAGCCTCAGTGCTTTGTTGCTTGAGTTGTACCATTACATTATGCTTAAATCGTTCATTTCCTCCCATGTCTACGCTACTCGAGTGTACATTGACATGCCTCGAGCCTTGTTCCAGAGGGCTAGCTGTAATGAAGAAGATGGTTTATTTAATTGTTATTGTACACACATGCTGCGAAGTATGTTTCTGCATTTAACCCATCCTAGTGTGTAAGGAGCAGTGAGCAGCTGCAATACCCTTGCTCAAGGACACTTCGACATGCTTTTAAAGTACCGATCCTTTGATTACAAGACAGCCGCCGTACCTCCTGAGCTACGCGTGTTGTGTTGTGTAACGTGTGTTCCATGTGCACTAAATCATTCTGGCAGGCTGGTGGGTGTTCAATGGAATTTTGTCAAGTTTTGATTTATCTGAACTCTGTGGCACCAGGTCAGCTAGCAGTCATCTACCCCTCCTCACATTTCTCTAATGTACTGGAAAAGGTTCATTCACAAATCAAGACTAACCAAGTGGAAAAACCAAACAAAATAAGTCTTCTGCCTTGGCTAGCAAAACAAGCTTGCTTATTAATCAGCCTGTTACCTTGTCATTGTATATAGCTTACATGACACCAGGAGATTCTCCAAAGTGTGTATAGATGCAATCGGGGGGCAGTGATCCTATTCGACCCATGAAATGGAGCTGGTACAGACTCCCAAGTCTTTTACTCAAAGATGAGAAACTGCCAGTCTGGCCCAGAGAGGATGAGGGCAGAATCCATTTGTGGATCAAAGCACTTAAACAATGGGAGAGGATTTGGATTTTTAATTAATTCTGTCATATTTTGGCCAAAAAAAAGATTTTGGTTTGAGGATGGAGTTGGAGAGCCAAGAGCCTTTTTAAAAAAAAAAAGAAAATCTGAGGATAAAATTCACATTTCTGCTGTGTAAAAATGGATATTGCATGAGGACTGTGAAAACACACCTTCTCCTCTTTCCCCAGCTTTGATAGCTCCTGAATGCTGATATGTATGGACAAGGAGAGTGGTTTAGACAAAGCAGGTCAATGCTTCAACTGGCACCATTCTCCCACACTGGTTTTCAGGCCCAAACACTTCACTCGCCATCATAGCTTTCATCACACATGATTGACATTAAACCCTGTGAGACAGCCAGTTACAAATTGGTTATTTTGAACGTTCACTTTGGTCCACAACTCCGTTCTCCATTCCCTCCTCTTAGACTTGTTTAATATCTCAGAGGCTATTTCACTGCAGATTGTTTTCTTCAGCAGTGTCTCACGCTAGTAGCAATGTCATGCAACATTAAGACCTTCCTTGCTCAGAGGCAGGGTTATTATTATTTTCCCATTTGGATGAGTTTGCATTTCCATGTTCAGTATGAATTTCAATCTTAATTTCTCACTTTTGGGTAGTTTTCTAGCCTTAACATATTTGTGTTTTTCAGGCATACGTTTCTTGCAGTTCAAATTATTAATTTTCCAAATATTACAACTTAGGTTTTTTTTTGTAGGGTGACATGGCTCTGAAGGGAAAGCGGTCATCTATCAATGGGAAGGTTGCAAGTTCAATCTGTTTACATGTACTTGAGCACAGCACTGAACCCGTATCTGCTACCCAGGCGCTGCAGCTGCTCACTGCTCCTTATACAATATCCATCCATCCATCCATCATCAACCGCTTATCCGGTGTCGGGTCGTGGAGGTAGCAGATTTCAGCCGGGACCTCCAAGCTTTCCTTTCCCTTGTAACATCCACTAGCTCTGATTGGGTGATCTCAAAGCATTCCCAGGCCAGTGTGGAGATATAATCCCTCCATCTGGTCCTTGGTATACCCCGTGGCCTCCTCCCAGCTAGACATGCTGGAAAAACCTCCTTTGGGAGGCGATCAGGTGGCATCCTTACTAGATGCCCGAACCACCTCAACTGGCTCCTTTCTATTTGTAGGACCAGCGGCTCTACTCCGAGTCCCTCACGTATGTTCCTAATACAATAGAATGGGCTAGATGCAGACAAGAAATTCTACTGTAAGAATACGATGACCAAATAGAGTGGCTTTTCTTTCCCTTCCCTTGCCATTGTGTAAATCATTTTCGGTATTACTTGACTCACTGGCTTCATTGTAGAGATTTTGGACACATAATCACTGCCAGAGATGGCTTTAAAATGACACTTCAAGGTGCAATGACTTAATCCTGTCTGTTCATCGACAGCAGTAAAGATCTTGTTTGTTGGTTAGACTGTGTACAAGATGATTTTTGGGGCTGGACACTGAATCCCAAAGCCCTGAATTGGAAGGGTGACCTGTTCGGGGTGTTTTGCCACCTTTCACCCAATGAGTGTTGGGATAGGCTCCAGCATGACCCCCCCATGACCTGACTTCAGATGATCGGTTGATGATGGATGAACGCTGGGTAGTTATTTGATGGCTAATATGACGGGTATTCCAGCAAGTTGAGCCAGGAACTAGCTTAGGAATGCAATCAACCATTGTAATAGTCTTTTTCAGGGGACAACCTTTCACATAATTCTATTTTCTATTTCTAATCTCATAGTTTTGATATTTGGGTTAAATTGAGTTATTTTGAAAAATTCTGGATAATCCTGTTCCGTTGCCCCTTAGGACATTGTTATGAACTATTGTGGTGGCTCCTGTATCTGGGATCCCCACAATGAAGCCATTGAGCTAAGGGATATTATAGCTGATATGATAACATAGTGTCTGTACATGAGGCACTTTCTTGTTTGTAGAGTTCTCCATTAGTGGCCAGTCACAGAGAGAGACTTTACTGTTTCTTAATGAAGTTGATCCACTTAATTTCACCTTCCAACTTCTACCCGTCAGCTGGCCTGTCTAGCAAAACGGCTGGCATAAGCCTCCGTGCATGAAGGCACTGGCTCAAAGTATATATTTATGTATAAAATATAAACTGAAAACCTTGGTGCGACTGTATGGAGTAACTCCTCACATCCCACTGCTATTGAATGGTTCATCTCTGAGTGTGGTGAGATTATTAGTCTATGTAGAAACCATTGTTAGTTTCTACATCACCGGGCCTTCGTGTCATCATTTGAGTGTCTCCGATACCTTCCAGGGTCTAATATAATCTATGAATTTGTGTGGTCTCCATGAGGTTTGAAGCTGCTCCACAGGTATCTGTTCTCTAACAGCACCATTTGCATGCCCAGCAGCTAGAAAGTCTTTATCACACCTCATTATTCTCATGAACTGAGTGAATTGCTATGCATGATCAGGTGATCAAGGAGTGTATATCATTTTTAGCACAGAAACCTGTTTCCCCCCAGAGATTAGGCAGGCAGAAGTCTTCATGGCTCTGCAGAAACACACACAGTGACACATAAACAGTCCTACTATAGCTTTAGCTTACAGATATAAACCATTTTAGTTTGGTAACATAAATTGCATTGCAGTGCCAAACCAGGAAACCCAAAGAATCACCCTTTTGTCTTCATGGGACGAAGACTATACTACATGAGAAAATCCATCGGCATGCGTTTCAGTGAGGACTTTCATCATGTTAACGTAGTCAAACGCAATTGATTCACGGGGACTTGATGAGATTTAAAAACATGAAGACAGCTGTATCTGATGCGACATCTGAATTGTTGCCTAATTGAATTGCTGATATATAATATACAGCTGCCATATGGATTTGACAGAATCAGACAAGCAGCACACGTTCTTCTTCTCGCGGCTTGTTCCCTATTTCTCAGGGATCGCCACAGGGGATTTGTAGTTTCCATCAGTACCTGTGAGGGCAGAGCACCAATAGCAGTGGTTGTTAACCTTGGCTTTGATTAATCTCACTGGAGCCTCACTGGAGTTGGGGGGTTCAGTGTTTTGCTCAAGGACACGTCGACATGGTTTCTGCAGGATTGGGGATTGAACCACCAATCTCTGATTACTAAATGACTGCCCTACCAACTGAGCTATGCCACCCCATACAAATACATTTCTATTTCCTTTTCTACTCTACTGACCACTCTAAGCACTTTACAATGCATGTATTCACATTTGTAGATTTTATTTTCTGCCTATAGTTTGGGAGAAGATGAGCCAGAAATTGATCAGAGTCCCAAAGTTGCAAGGGGATGAGGGCGTCCTTGAATATCATGTAGTCCAGTTGTGTGTGTTTTTGTTTGTTTTGTTGTCCTCGATGGGACACTTGACCTGCTGTCTATGTTTTCAGAGTTTATGGCTGAAATTTTCTCCGTTAAAATCCTCAAGGATCAACAGAAGGGAGTCGGTATTTTTGCTGCATGTTATATGAGATGATGCTAAACATTTACTGCATTTTTGTAACGGTTCTGAAATTCCTAAAAGTGACAAAAGCTTGACCAAACGCATAAAAAAATGCGCCTCCTCAGAATCAGTCCCCTGATCCATGTTAATTAATTGATTTATAGATTTCTTCTTTAGTTCTCTTTTTTACAATTCAGGCTGTTTTGAAGTAATATTCTTCCTCTCTTAATGCCCAAACCGCTATTCGCTATGCCTCCTTGATGGGAAATTTGCCTCCTTGGTTCTTCTTTTGACACCCTCTTCTCCCAAGTTACCAGCGCTACTTATAATCACCTCATTATCCAAGTACGCAAGGACTAGGTAATTAGCCCAATCATGATTTTTATTGCAGATCACAGAGGCACAATCAGGAAGGTTATGCAAGGTTTTCAGTACCATGCTCCCAGCTGCAGCAGGCCTCTCCATACTGAAGCAGTAATTACTGCTAGTTCCTTAGAGCGCAGACAGAGAGACAGAAAGATGTCTGGAGTTGATAAGGATTGTGTTCTCACAATGGTACAGGACGGATGTGACTGCCTCCATTGCCCATTCATTTACCTGGAGAAGGGTGAGGGTGAGTTTGCTCGAGTTGGATCGTTTGGGATTCAATGAGCACTGCTCCCCCTGTGAAGTATGGATTGTCACATTTGGGGGTTTTGATTTTGAGGAGAGTGCTGCTCAATCCTTCTGTCCCCCTAGGAGGGAAATGAAGGCTATTTTTGTTCCCTCTCCACTCTCTGGTTTCACCATGTGCCAGTAGAGAACCTGGTCTATATGGAAATGTGACAGCCGCAACCAGTGATTGAATGTGACGTTGGATTCTTTAGATGCTCTGGCACCAAGGAAACAAGTGATACCACTTCAGTCCGTATACAGCCAGCGTAGATGATGCTTACAACCTAAATGTGTATCTGGTAAGGGGGAGGAAGAGTGGAGCAGATAGTGACTACTGCGGTAATACACAAGCTAGCATTATGTAATGCAAAAAGATGTTGGCTTCAGATAGGTAGGATAGAGGTTGGTAATGTCTGTATTAGCCAGTTGGTGGAGCACACACCTGCAGGCCGGACGTTGAGGGTTCCAATCCGGCCCTCATCGTCAGGAAAGGCCATCCAGCCTTTTCCCCCTATAGTCGGACAACTGTGAGGCACTCATTGTAAAGCGCTTTGAGTGATTGCTACACTAGAAAAGCACTTTATAAAAAGGAGTCAATTTACCATTTATTTCCATGTATTGATTGTAGCAGTGGCATCTTTATAATCTACATGACAATTACCACTGTCTGTATTGCTGTAGCCCATGAGAACAACTTGACATGCTTTGGTTGATGCTGGAAGAACTTAAAGGTAGATGGGCTGAAATGTTCCTTTTCTGATGTCTGCCATTGAGAAACTCTTGTGCAATACATATTGGTACATGGAGGTAATGTAAAAAGGTCCGTCTCGGCAGGAGAAAGTCAATTGGTCAAAATGAATTGCACAGAAGTGGTTATACTTTTAAAAGACTAGATTGAATGCAAGGACTCAACTGGACATGCAGAGAAAAAAGGGAGACATTTCTTTTGAGAAAATTGTCATTTGCAGGGTTTATTGGAGTTTCATATTTTTGCTTAGAGGACATAGTTAATCAAATTTCAGAACTTTTTTCTTTCTCCACACTGCCATCGTATCACTCTGTAGCCAAACTCTGGGAAGGTATCCCTGGAGCTATGCAACATATCGGTGATCTCCTCCCTTTTTCAATATGTGCCCATCCTTCAGGGATATGTGTTTGAGCCAGAGCATTTATAAGGAGTGGGACGAGCTCAAGCACCAGGCGAGGAGCTATTTCAAGACCCAGAAAAAAACACCTGGAGCTGAAAACAGGGAACAACAACAAACGAAACAAATTATTTAGCAAGATTTGACCACTCCATCTCACCATTTGAAATATTTAGGGGAGGGTAGGGTCGATTTAAATGAAAATTTCAAAAACCACATCTTTTAAAAATAGAAGAAAAAAAAAGAATTGTCTGTCTTCATCAGTTTCTCCGAACTTGAAACCCATTGCAGAGTTAGAACAATGGGAAAGAAAGCATTTATATAGGATGTGGCTTCCTAAAATCTGTCATTAAGGATGGGAGAATTTATTATAAAAGAGTCTATCCATCCATCAACTGCTTACCTTAAATTGGGTTGTGGGGTCATGCTGAAGCCTATCTCAGCGCTCATTGGGTGTTAGGCAGGAAAACACCCTGGACAGGTCACTGTTTTAGTGATTGTTTACCCAGAAATTAGATTCTTGTTTTACACAAAATTAAAAGATTTTATACGTTGCTGAGCGTCTGTTATGAATTTTAACATCCAGGTAGGCAACATTTGGTGTTAAAGTGGGCAGCAATCTTACATTTATTTTTAAAACGTTTTTGCTTCGCTACTGGACATGTAGTAAATGATCTTATTTTATATAGCAATTTTCAAGTCAAATGACCATTATGAGTGCTTTACAACATATGACTTGTAGGCACACACTCTTACTGCTGAGCTACCACGGCCCCATCATGTGGTGTGCAGCACTGTTGCACTCAGCCAGCTAGTGCTGCATTTATCTATAGCTCAGAGACTTGCATAGCTCCTGTTGTATTTATGAAGCCCAACTCTTGCCCCCACACAGATTCAAACACCCCCACATGCACATATAGGATTTCCAAATGTATCCTCTCTTGTAGACACTGAGGTGGAATCGTGCTCAGTCTTGAACTGTAATGTCTCATGAGCCATTTGGCATAGTGATGCATATTTAAAAAAAATCAAGGCTCCAGATTGAATAGAGATGTTTTGACTGACTGTGCATTACAGAGGTTACGCGGACTACTCGTGCACATGCTGCACTTCACTCCGCTGGCGTGTATGTCTATGAGGACCTATAACGGAGCATTTAGAAGCAATCTCCTCTGGCTTTGAAAAACAGATGAGTCAATTGGGGGAGGGCATACAGTAATGATGCATTTGACTGTAAACGCCCATTTCTGATGCCATTACTGCTTTACCTCAACAAAGTCTCACCAATGTCTGAAGGCAGTCACGCACTGTGTAAATCACAGCGTCAAGGAGCGGGCTGCCTGTGGCCCCCTAAAATGATATGAAATGATAATAAATATAAAACTATACTCTGGCAGAATATGCATGGTTTTTCAATCTCAAAAAAAGAAATCGATTGGGTGATTTCTTGCTTAGCACAGAATAAAATAATAAATAGAAGTGATGCAGGTCGTATTGCACCCTACAGGTTTGTAGCAGTCAATGTTTAGACCTTGTTCATTACATTCAGTTTTCCCCAGTTTGTCAGACACCTAAAAGTGTGGCACGGGATGAATTTTGACCAGTTGACTTCTTACTATTTGTAGAGAAAATACCGTAGCTCATTATAAAATCCAGTAATTGTCTTGTGCATAATAAATCTGAAGGGGTGGCATGGCTCGTTGGGTAGAGTGGTCGCCTGGCGATCGGAAGGTTGCAGGTTTGTTCTCCGGTCCTGCAGAGTAGCATGTAGAGGTGTCCTTGAGCAAGACACTGTTCCCCTAATGCTCTGTGATAGACTGGCGACCTATACAGGGTGTACCTCGCCTTTCGCCCAATGAGAATCGAGATGGGCTCCAGTTCCCCCGTTACCCGATTTTGAAAAGTGCATCTTTTTCAATTTAAAAAAACCAAGTAATTACTCCTTTAATAATTAAAAGTTTTAATTGTATGTTTCCACATAACTATGATGGCACTAAAATACTGCTCAGTACTTTGACGGACTTTACCCTTGGATTATTCATTTTATCACTGTGATTTATTACTTAATTTTCATTTTATTAATATATATGTATATGTGTATAATTTTGTGTGTGTGTGTGTGTGTAATGAAATGAAACTCAAGTAACTATATTAGTTGGAAGAAATTAAATTGAGCAGAGTTCGCCTGACCTCAGCTAATCTTGAACGGAATGATATTTGAACAGAATTGAGGTTAATCCAGAATTGACAAGTCTGTGTTGTTCATGTCTATGGATTGTTCATCTGGAAATTGCCACTCCCCCTGGACTATTACAATGTAGTCCTACAGCCCTGTCACAGAGGATTGCCTGTTTTCTCAGTGTCATGTAGGAACACCAGGGAAGGTAAGTCAGTGAGTGCTGTCTGAATTGAGAAATGATTTCTGAGCATGTCTGATTTGTCCTAACCTAACCTCTGTTTCATGCTCATTTTAGTCATGTCTTTTTTATGTCACATATCTCTTATGCTTGTTTTCCACGCACCTTATGCTTCATCGTGCCTATGGAGCCCTGTTATTGAAAATAATTTAGCTCACATTTGCCCACCGATGTCTTTTTCCTTTTATTAAGTCATTTGGAAAGGACAGCTTGCAATTTCATCCCATACCTGTCACCATGATTTATCATTTTTTTTCTGTGACACAGGACCAACGTTACATCATAAAGCTACGGATGCCTGTGTCTACTCCATCTTTTGTTGAGCGAGGTATGAAATGGGCCGTTTGGCTTGAGATAGCACAGACAGGGATCTGTTATCTCTCTGTCTGTCTCTCAGATTCCTGGTCTCAGTGTTTTGCACTGGATGTTCATGAGCTGAAGAGCTGCGGATCAAGTGGCCCATGTATTTAAACCGGTACAGTGGATGGGTGGTTTGCTCTTTTCCTGTTTCACCAGCCTCCTTTTTTAAGCCTTATGTGACCTTTTTCGGGCGGCCTCTTAGGAGGCGTCCTGCCTTCTGGCCATCCGACTTCTGCAGCATGGGTAAATAGCCAGCACACTGGCTCCTGCTTTAATGAATGTGGGGGCAGTCAGGTAAATAGTCCCAGTTGCTCTTATCTCGCTGGCTAATGATGTCTGTGGCTGCTTTCAATTAAGGTGTGGATGAGGTCACTAAAAGGTTTGCTCCATGGATCATCCATTCAGTGCCGCTAAAACCTTGCTTATATTCATTAATACTTGAGCCACCGATCCCTGAGGCACAAGCCCTGCTTCACTTTTTATCCTTTATAAACTAATTAAAAACTTATTAATCCCTTGCCTATGGTGTCCTGCTCAGTTGTGGTTCTGGCACCGGTGGTCTCCGTCTGCCCGACACCTTGGTTTATTTGGAGAACTCCCAAGCTGTTCTGTCCTGAGTGTCAGGCTACCAGCCTGTTCTATGTAGCTTTATTACTCTAGGGGTTTTACATATTAGATGTTGGCTTTCCCCTGGTGTGACAAGCCCCCTAGCAAAGTGTGCTGCTACACTTATTGATTTTAAGGTAAAGGCAAGATGCAAAACTTTCCTTTGCCCAGTATGAACTCACTTTGTCTGTCCAGTTAAGAGAAGATGTGAAGAAAAACCTCTCCCTCATTCTGGCACCATATCCTTTGGGAATACTATTTTGAGTGCCGCAGTCGGTCTTTTAGGTTGATTTTTTTCTATAAAATGAGTTTGCTTCATTTGTTTCCCTGGCAGAAATTCACCTCTAGATCACTCGTGACTCAACGACCCTTTTTTAAGCATACTTTGAACCCCTTCCCCAAACACTGCTCTGTTGTCGTCGCCAGGCATGCATTACGCAGATGTAGTGTGGGCCCTTTTTTATCTGTCACATTGGTTTGCGGATGATTGCCACAGATGCCCGGTTCATTAGGGATTCTGTGTGTCCCCCTACTGCTGCCAGCGAGTCCTTGAGAGCATTGTGGCTGCTGTTCTGCTTCACGTCCGTCCTTGACTGACAACCTGT
>OMLC01043422.1:0-13441 GCA_900302585.1 Regalecus glesne
ATATATATATATGTGTGTGTGTGTATATGTATGTATATGTACACACACACACACACACACACACACACACACACACACACACACACACACACACACACACACACACACACACGTATGCACATACATGTGCACAAACAAGGAAAAACCGAAGAGCTGTAATTTCATTCATTCAACCAGGCAATTCTTTTATCTGGAAAAAGACTGTGTTTACTAGAAGTATTCTTCATGAATCTTTCATACAAACAGTTTTGAGCTCAACATCTTTGTGGAGCGTTTTCATGAAAATCTTATATTCAGGATTTTCTAAGTGCAGAATTTCTTTGATGATCTGCCATGGTTTTGCATTTCCATTGAAACATGTCTAAGGTAAATACAGCTATTCTTTGCAAAACGGCAGCTTTTCAACACGTTGTTTCTGAAGGACTGGCAACAACTTGCAGGGGGTAGCTATAAGTAACTTCCCATGATGACCTAGTAACAGTAAAGGATAAATCACAATTTCCAAATGGTTTGACATTCTACCTTTTTTGTCATCCGAATGTGGATGAATAAAATAAATAAAATGAAAAAGTATTCAAGAGTAAGTATTAAAGATAAGTGAAAATATATGAGTTGAAATTACTTTTGTCCGTTTGTTAAAGAATGGATCTGATCAACACTTGATATGGGGGTGATGCTGTGTAGACATCCCCATCTCATTAAACACATGCACCAACACCTCTTCATGTTTGTTGTGTTGCAAAATTTGACCACACTGACTAAGAACAAACCTAAAGACATTTTCTGTTTATTTTTATTGGTTCAAACCCACCGTGGGGTGTTAGGAAGGACATCTGGCCTCAATCCCCCGAATCCATGTCCACCGGCATAACTAGAGGACTAATTGTGACATCTAAAAGATGTACCTCTCAGTTTTGTATGTACACGATAACATTCAGTTAGTTCTTGTTGGTTCCAAATTCAAGTTATCCTTTTTACTTCATATAATCAGTAATAAATATTTTTGAAAAATGTGAAAAACGTTTTTTTCACTCCCAGATTTGTTTTTTAGCTCAGCTTCAGTTAACTATAATAACGTTGCTGGCAACACAGGGGCAATGATTGGAGCATCAGGCAACTTCTCAGTACGTGCGGCATGTCATAGTCAATGTGGAAACATGGTGGCAATTACAAGAGTTAAGATTATTTAGCTATTATGAATCTATTCATCTATTAATCACTCAATTAATTATTTTTAAGCACAGAATGTCTTGAAGTTCTTGAAGATATGTGCATTAAAAGCACAGGACCATTGTGAGCAGGGGTACTTTGAATAATTGTGTATCTTCTTTGAATGGCAGTGACCTGTATGTGAGTATGCATGTTTTTTTTTACCTTCAGTATAGTGCAGGGGTCAGCATGTGTATACATGATGATCCCTCGGCTCTGTAGCGTCCTGATCCTCAAAGCCAGCTTCAGCTCACCTGACTTTGCACGGTCAGACACCTTGTACTTGATGTAGCTATTTCCGGAGAAACTGAGCGATGAGTGACCTGCATAGACACACACACACAGCATAACAAAAATCAATGCATTATTGATTCAACATAGCCTCCTCATAAGCACATTATGGACACATGAATAGCGCATCAAATTCATTAGCATAGCTGAGTTTTCAATGTGTAGAGCGTCAGGGGGTCAGACCCTTGAGAGTTAACATTTACATTTAAGGAATACAGCCAACACTCTGGGCTAGAGGGAGCCTGCATAGGTGCCCCCTTTCAGTGAGCTGTTAGGTCGGGTTTTAGTCTTGCTCAAGAGCACAGCAGACATATGTGTCACATTGTCATCATGAATTTCTATGTACTGAGCCAAAAGAGCCCAACACACTCATGCAAGATCTAATCGGCCTTAATGTGTGAGTCATTGAATTTTGGGATGTGCTAATAATTGAAGAATTGCGAATGTCCAACAACAATAAACTCACAATGTGTGCATAATGCATCATAATGCACTCAGAGGTTTGTTTGAGAGGGGAAAGAATAATGGACACAACCCCATCATATGCAAATGGTGGTAAAGGAAATGTCGACAAAACAAATGAGACTAATATATACGTGTTTGACTTTTGCTCAACCTCCCCATTTAGCCAACAGAAGTGCTTGGTGTCATCCTGTCTTCATAGAAATCAAATACTTGAGCACATAGAAAATCCTACCTTACATAAATATACACAGTTGTATCAACAGAAAAGCATAAGTATACACACGTATACACACCTGCGCACTCTCCCAACTTGCCCTGGGGGCACTGGCAAACATAGCGCCCTCTGGTGCCCCCTGTGCCCACACACTGCATATCTCCTGGACAGGGCTGCTCATCACACAGCTCTGAGGCTGGTGGGCAGCTCCCATCTGGAGAGGCATGAGAAGAGGTGAGGAGGAGAGATAGAGGGAGAGAGAGAGAGAATATATCAGTTAGCTGGTAAAGACTGATCACAAGCTAACTTTAAAAACAACTGTGGGACTGAGACCAAGATGTGAGGCAGGAATAAAGATGTGGTAGTGGGAGGAAGAAGAAGGTATGAAAAGGAGGGGAACATGAGACAGTGAGCATGAGGGAATGTGATAAAGAGAGAGGGAGAGCACAAAGAGTGTGAAACATGATGAGACAGAACAGAAACCATGCAAGGATAGCGTGGCAAAAATTAGAAAGCAGCCCGGAAAAAGGAAAGAGCACCCACACAAAGACAAAGTAAATGGGAGAAAAAAGATAACAGAATTGTATTTAAAGGCATATAAGAGAACAGAGGGACAGAAGTAAAATATAATAGATTTAGTGAAAGATGAGAGAGAGAGAGAGAGAGAGAGAGAGAGAGAGAGAGAGAGAGAGAGAGAGGAATGGGTTGAAGGGAATAAATCCACATTGATATTCTGCTGCACACAGAGGCAGTATGCAATCAAAATAAGTGATTGTTGTCCTGTGGGTGGGTGCCGTGTGTGTGCACGAAACTGCATGTGTGTGTTTGTGTGCGTGTTTGTGAATGGACACTCGTAACTTTTCGTCCCACTAAATTGTGCTCAAATTCATTAGTCTGTGGGAACAGCCTGTGACCGAGCCTTCAAAACACAGGCAACTCGAGCAGTTTGCTTTGAGAGCTGACCATCATCATTCATCTCCATCCAAGGCACCGGTTGTGTTATACACGTCCCGCTTGTCTGCTGCGACACCATCAGCACTACAGCATCCGTCAGCCTGCATTTGCATTTTGTTGTTTAGCGACAGTGGGATTGTCATGTCTGAAAAGCGTGCTGGGCCATGCTCAAGAGTAGGCTGCTTCAGCATGCAGAAATGCACATGTCCTCATAGGAAAATATAGGGTGCATTTTACACACATACACGCTGGATATGTGGTAATTTATGTGAAATTGGCAGCTGTAATATTTGGCCTACACACACAGTGCTTGTGCAGTCTGGTCTGAATACAATATGAGCTAATGCTCAGAAGAGAATGGTGAGTCTCCACATGCTTCACACTGGGCTGTAATTCATAGTGAACATCACTGTCTGTTAGGATCATGTAAGCACTGGACAGAATTCAAGCACAGTGGGCGACATAGTCCGAATACACAGCTCGAATGCTCAATGAGTGCTTGAGGACAGGTTGTGGATATGAGAAAGGATACGACTCCTGGTTCAGTGACAGCCCTGGTTCTATTAAGCTCATCCATTACTGATGGTTAACACTGCGAACAATGGTAACAATTCCAGCACGATGATGCTCGAGAGAACCCACTCCAGGACGGGGGTTTAGCTGTTTGTCATTTGGCCTGACATGATGGAGCAGGCAAGAAGTGTGTTGCTTTCTAAAATGATGGAGAAACGCTGAGCCTACAACAACAGATCCACATTTGGACTCAGACTGAGAGATGAAGGGGAGCCCTGTGCTAGGCTACATGTGACTAGCTCTTATGAAACCAAGCTGGTTTAACTCCAATGATGCCTGCTGCCAATATGAGACCACAGACTCTCATAGCTCAAAGGAGACCCCATTAGCACGGACAGGATCACTCTGTCCTTTTTCAGCATGACAGCCACCAAACATCTGGCTGGCTGGGAAGTCATGTAAAGTCAGCTCTGTGCCTGGAACAGCTGGACTCGTATATTTACCTCATCAATCAGATTGTGCAACTGGTCTGTTGGCTCAAACAATTATAACATTTTAATGAAGAAACACATTTTCTCCAATAAATCAGGTGGATGGAAGTGAGGCCATGGCCACTATGCAAAACATACATGACTTACTGGACACACAATCACAATGTTCCTTGGGTGCTCAAAGAAAGATGCTTGGGCTTTTATCCCATCCATCCTTCCATCCACCCAATCCTCCCACCCTTCCTTCCTGCCATCCATCCATCCATCTGATAAGAACAATGACTGAGAGGAGCTCTACATGAGGAGGGGAGGGCTCCACATACTGATCCCGACAGCAGCCTGACAGACTGTGGCGGCAGACAGCTTGTGATCTGTGCTACCTGACAGACCCGCCACGATAAAGAGGAATCGCAGAGAGGGGCTTCAAAGTTATTTTCCCTGATAAAAGAGAAACACATCATCTAATTCAGATGCTGAAGAGCAAGACCCCTCTGGGTTAGATGTCATAAAGGAAATGGAGAAGTGTGGATCCCAAAGTGTCTGCTTGGCCACGTGTGCCAGTCACAGCTCAGGTTCCCCATCACTCATGCACAGAAAATGAAGCCAGAATAGGCCACACCCTTAGAAACAACCAGCAGGAACAGGATAACTTTTGTGGTTATCCAAATGCAGAATGTTTTACACACTGACTGGGAGACTCTCAAAAGAAACTATCAGATAGGTGGGGGGTTTTTTTCTGCATAAAATAATCAGATGAATAAAACCAGTAGTAATATGCACAGCTTGAAGCTTCTTGACTGTGCTTGTGTGTGTAGAGCCTAACTCCCTCCTGACTGTCACCTTCCATCAGGAAAACACTCCCCCTCACCCTGTGTTCCTGCTCTGTCTTCACCTCTCTCAGCCCACCCCTGCTCATGTCCTTTTCCTATCTACATCCAAATAGAGTTCATCCAGCTATGGCTGTAATTGACCTTTGAATACAGTGGCATCTCAGCCGAGACTTGATGAGGGGACGCTTAAAATACCAGAGTGGAAAACTACACGTATGTTCCCTGTGTTACGTCTGTTTTGTTTTTAGCTGACCGACAAAAGAGAAAACGTGTCATAGTAAAGCTCACTTAGCCTTCACAGAAATAACACGCCATGGCCAAGTACAGACAAGACACGTACATACTGCTTAGGCCTGCATTGTATCAACGTTTGTTTTCCAAATGTATAATTCTGCTAGAATACCTTTTTTCTGACATATGTTCAATTTCAACATTGGACCTTGTGCACACTGCTGACCTCTGCTTGTGAATGACGGCTAACCTCGCTGAACTGCTGCTGCTAGCACGCCTGTGGTGTCCACACAGACATTATTGCTGCTGCAGTGCTGCTACTGCCAACCTACACTCTACTACAATCTACATCGAGTTTGCTTTTGATAATGGCCATCAAAAATAAATGTTTCATTTCACTATAAATTTCCATTTTCTTTAGTTTAAACACATGTAAGCCTCACCTTTCTCCTAACAGCCCATTGCTAAAACTTTTATATTTTCTCATGCTGACATTTTCCACCTTTATTTGATAGGCAAGTGGAGAGAGAAGGGATGACATACAGCAAAGGGCCCGGACTAGATTCAAACACTGCTGCAGCGGTAAGGACTAAGCCTTATGTGGTACATCCTCTACCAGGTGAGCTACCACAGTGCCCCCACATCTGACATATTCTACAGATATTGACGTGATGGAAAGGACAGTGAACGGTTTCAGTTTTGTAGTTTAACTGGTATGGTGTCGATAAGACTACCAACAGATACTTCTCACTACTCTAGCTGAGAGCTGCCCGCCTCACACAGAGAAAATAGACTTGACACCAGAGCTCTGGATGACACATCGCTGCAGCGTGGCTCGAGATGTACCTGATGAGCTTTACTGCTCATGCGGTCTGTGTGGCTGCTCTAACCTGTTAACACAGACACCTGAATGAAAAGTGAGAGGTTCTGCGGAAAGCACCTGACTTATCGAGAACATAACGGGAACCCTTTTCAGAATTTTCTCTCAAGCATCAACTAAAAACATCTTCCCACCCTCACAGCACACCCAAAAGGAAACCCCCAGATGTTGCAATTGGCACAGCTGCTGGTTACAGACGGCATCTAGACCACGACCACAAGCTGCTGATGGTTAACCCAACGAAAACATAAAGCCAAATTGCTTTCTATTCAGGCTTTTCCTCCAATAATTAGTCATACGAAGCCTTTGTCGGGGGGGAACAGAGGGTCAGAGGAGAGAGGGTTCTCACGTCTCTACAACCAAAACAAACAGGAGAAACAAAGCTCTGGTCTGACAATGTCGCGGCCACTGGCCGCTGATAGAGTTTATCTCTGCAGTCACACATGGTCCCCTAAAACCGCTGAGTTCCCAAGCAACACTAATGGCCCCTCAGTGTAACTACTGGGGGATGAGCTGCAGCACAGACCTGTATATTCAATACACATGACTTGCTGCCTCCAATGTTTTTGTGTTCATATGCATGTGACAGTAATGCTCCTTTCACTGCATATGACCTGGTGTATAATAAATTCTCCTTTCTCACTTAATTACACTTAAGTGTGGAAACAATACTCATGACTAGAATACATCATAGCCTTCGTCCTTGTTGTATAAAATACAATCAGTTTAGGGATAGTGAATTTAACCATCCAGATGAAATTATAATGCAATGTTCTGCAATATTCTGCGAAAAATAATATAGCTTTTGTCTGTCTTGTATCCTCTTTTGGGAAAAATTCCTTTGTATTCTTTTTTTTGTTGTTCTCATCAGGGCACCACCTATTATAAGTTAATTTCCTCTGAAATGTTTTTTAGCAGCCAGAAGTGAAGCCAGAGGTTCTCAACCTCTAATATAACTTGAGGCCCTCTTCAGATTGGTGAAAAACTCCCAGAAACCTCCTTCACAAATCAATGGTAAGAAGAAAATACACAAGACATGAGAAGAAACAAAATAAACCAAGCTGTTAACGTGTTATGCCACTTTCAGCTGTAATGACCAAAAAAAAATATATTCTGCTTACCCTCAGGAAGAAACTTGGCCTCGGTTCTGGGAAATAATGACATCAAGTTGTGGTGGGATGAGTGAGAGGCTGACACGCAGAGGCATTCAAAGTTGCTTTCAGTTAGTTCCTTGCCTTGGATTATTATTTTTTGATAGCTACAATAGAAAAACCTGACTCACACACATAGGTGGTGGTGAAACGCGACAGAAATGTAACATCAGGTTTTAGCAGAGGATACTGGCTGGCAGCCAGTGTCCAGGAAAAACAACAACAATGAAGTGGCATTGTTATGTCATTCAACTCCTCCAGCTTTATGGCAAAGTATAGGTTTGCCTTGATTCTTTCCACAGTTTGCCCTCCGATGTCATCATCCATGATGTAAACAATTATTCTGCTCAAAGTGTCATCGGAGACTGGCGTTGACTGAATTCTGCATGTAGCCTGCCTCCCCAAGAAACTCTCGGCACATATCCACAGTAGCTACAAGGGAAAAACAAGGTCTTCTGCGACCCTACAGCATTTCATGAAACGAGCCACATAAGCAACAAACACATAGCTAGCCTCCAACATGACTTTTGACTGACGGGCTCATATTGTGTTGAACTTCTATCGTCCCAAAGCCTGTCCATTTTCCTTCGGAAATATTCTTCAGACTTCCCAACACATCCCGGGTGTTTTGTGTCTGAGTGTCTCCGGGGCGTCGATAGTTTTAGCGCCTCATTTACAAGAGAAATTCATCACATTCAACAAGTTTCAAAAACCAATCCATTTCGTTTCACTGCATCCAAGGGGACGTTAGCTTGCTAACATTAGCATATAACATTTGTCTCTGCTTGATGACGTATCGTAATTGGCGTGATGACGTTCAAACGTGAGGAAGAGCATCCGGCCAATTTATTATTTATTTATTTATTTTATTTAGTTGAAGCTGGGATGTATCGCTAAAAATTTGATACTCTACAGGTAAGTTTTGAATATGTTACTGATCAATATCACTATTAAAACGTAGCACTGACTCAAGTTGAAAAGATTTTGAGTGAGCAGCATATTGCAAGTCTCACAACCAGTCCTTCCATGTGTCAAATGGTGTAATTTGACAGACAATTCCCCATGTAAGGTTAGAGGTAATAAGTGGTAGCTAGTTATAGAGTTTGCTGCTATTTATGTCCTAGTAACATGGCTGTATGACCGGAGAAACTGACGGAGCGTCTCCTGGCATCAAGTACTTTCAGTTGTCGCTCAAATATCATAGGAACTCCGACTCAGCCAGCATACGTTTCCAAAAATATGCTTCGCCTTCTTTTTGAATCCCCCCCAAAAGTCATTAACTTCCATATCACTGACTTATAATTATTTCCAGGGCGAGTGAGCTGATTCGGTTGGACTTTAAATGGTGGTGATGACCTTTCCTGAGCATGAAATTGGACCTGCAAGCCTTTCTCCTCTACACATTCACAAGAACGTGGAAAGGCAAAGCCAGGAAGGAAGAAAAAGTGATAGTTGTGTGAAATCCATGAAACAGGCCACAAGTGTTGCTGTATGTGGTGGAGATGATGGATGAGCCCGTGTT
This sequence comes from Regalecus glesne, assembly GCA_900302585.1. Taxonomy (NCBI): domain Eukaryota; kingdom Metazoa; phylum Chordata; class Actinopteri; order Lampriformes; family Regalecidae; genus Regalecus; species Regalecus glesne. The sequence goes on from OMLC01043422.1 coordinate 8,752, forward strand.
TGACAATGGATGTGTTTGGAGTGTGTTTGGGGATCAGTCCACAGTGGTGTTTGGATGCCAAGGTAAGTGAATTGATCTGTCTTCACAAGAAGTCAGCAAGAAACTCCACATTCAATTCTCAAGAGCAATTTTCTTTACCAGAAGGTGCGATGAGATGGAGTCCATACCCTGTGCTTTGAATGGCAGAAAAACACAGAGGTACCTGGAACCATTTTGCACAGAGAGAAGCCTTGTTGCATGGGCTGTGGTGCGTGATGCCGTCATGATACACTGATTAGAGGGAGCAGTGGAGCTAAACCAGAGCTAGTGTCTCATTAAACAGAATGACCCTGCTCTGTTTGGGCCCAATTCCCACCCACAGGAGCACCTCCCAATCCCACAGGAGATCAGGGCACTCCCTCAGCAGCTGCAAAGGACGCAAACACCACTAATACTGAAGCTAACAGAGAAGCCCATTACAAATATATGCCAAAGATTACACAAACCCATGCACAAACATAAAGAGAGGAAAAATGCACATGCAAACAACATAGAGGCAAATATGCATGCATGCAACACACGCGTACACACAAGCAAACATGCATTAATGTGTTCATAGCAAGAGACCAACAGCCTAGCCCCAGGCATATGGCTTGCACAATATAACATAAAGCACAATGTTCAAACACACACACACACACACACACACAGGAGACACCAAGTATACACAAGTGCAACACAACTCCCTATTTCCAGCTCCTGCAAGCAAACAGCTTCAAAGGGATGAGAACATTGGCTCACAGACAAAATGGTATTTCCCCAAAGGGGCAATTCATATGCCTGCAGCAGAGTAAGTGGTTGAAGTTGACCAGCTGTCCTACAAATAGCAAACATCCCCTGCAAAAGAGATGCATGAAAATCCACATAAAACTAAAGCCCTTGATGCATCAAAGTCATGTTGCCTTTGGCACGAGCGTCACATTGGTCTGAATTGGTGGTTATGGCACGGCTCAGGCTCGCTTGTGAGTGGGGACAGGAACGGAGCTTGTGGAGGAGGCATGCGATGGGGAGCAGAGACAGTGTGTGTCCAGACTGCCATTCATCAGACCCTATTGTGACAGTTTTATCCCAACCAAGGGGCAAGGTAACGCGCTCAACAGTACAATGAGGAGTGATAAACGTCAGGCTTTGCCCCGGCTCCATGGTAATGGCTGACAAACGGCTCACTGGCTCATCTCAGAGCCATACAATCCCCGGACACATGTGCTACTCTGTGTTTTATCCCGTCAGAGGGGGGGAGATGGCAGCAGCAGCAGGAATGGGAGAAATCTTGCGATGCAGCTCCTAATGCTTCCACCAAACAGACAGCCGTGCAAAGACACCGCCAGTCTCATGTGCATGGGAAAGAAAATGTTCTCGCCGGGGGAAAATCTCAATACATTTGAAGGACTATCCTTCCATGTGCACTCAATGGAGAGGCCTGTGCACTCTTCATACCTTTCTCCTTATTATCTGCTAGACATGAATACAACAACCCGATGTGACACCTTTTGTCACGGTCTACTGGTAAAGCGGACCTGAGCGGAATGTCATGTTACTCCACCGTTCTACTGGTTTTAAATCTCAAAAAGTGAGTTCAGAAAGGGGCAGGTCTTGATAGAAACATCAGTGAAGCGTGTAGGACGTAAATGCATAGTGAGGACTCTCGGCCAGTCAAAGGTGATTCACATGTAAAATGAGGCTACCTAACAATGGCAGCATTACTTGTGATGTTCTGATGTCATCCCGTGCTTTTGAATAAGAGACTTGAGAAGGGTTACATTCATCCGTCACAGTTGATCATAAAACGTGCTTTTCACACCAGACATGGGCTGTATGACTGGAACGCGAGGTAAATCAGCTACTTGTTTGGTGAATCACTGAGCCATTTTGATACATTGGTTTTGTACTGAAATGAGACACTAAGAATAACTCCAGCAGCCGAGGGTTTGGCCGGAGCAGGCTCCAAACAGATGTCCAAACCCACTCATGTATTCCTCATTCAAACACTGGAAGACCCCAACTGTATAATGAGAGAAAGGGATTTGGGGGGGTTTGGCGAAAGAAGGCAAAACATCTGCTTGGGCTGAGTGACTGTAACGTGAGACAACTCATTAGTCTGGGGAGAGTGGATCCGTGGGGGGTTCGCCCCTGGACAGAGTATTTAAAATCTCACTACCGTTTTGGAACTTTTGCTCTCGTCACGTTTAGAATTTGGGTTCCGTGTTGTCTCTGTGTTGAATCTCCTGCCTGTCTGGAACTGTGTCGTATTGCTGCTGTTGTCTTGACCAGGTCTCTCTTGAGAACGAGACCACACGTCTCAGTGAGATTACCCGTCTAAATAAAGGTTGAATTAAAAACAATTATTATTGGAGAAACAATGGCCGCAGCCAGTGGATATAAACTAGGGCCTGGTATTGGCGAGGACCTCACAATACGATGTAGATCACGATACATGTATCACAATAAGATACCCATGGGGATATAAGTGTCATGATACAATATGCATCATGGTAAATGTGTCACGATATGATATACATCACAGTGCAATAAATTGCCATGCATAGTGAGATAAATCACAGTACATGATTTACTGGAAGTTTGAAAATATTGCCTCAAAATACAACCTGCTGTGGATCCCCTGGGTAGTCGGATGTTTACAACACATTATATTTTAATATATCAGCAGACTAATTGAAAAAAAAATCAAATTCATTAGAAAGGTGTTTGCATTCCACTCTGCACATTGTGTCACTGAACAAACACACTGAACTGAAATGTAGACGCTATAACATCATACGAATACAAAATGCATATTAAATCCTCCCACTGGGTCACTAAGATTGACCGAAATACGTCTAAAACATGAATATTGTTTCAATGCATCGATATGAGAGGCTGGAAAATCAATAAAGCATTATGGGGGGGGAAAGCAATACTGGGCTGTATTGATTTTGTAAAAAAAATATTTCCTTTTTTTTTGCACAGCCTAATACTAGTAACCATGTGCTGTTTGGTGGATGTTTTAGCCAAAGAACTCAAGTTGAGTGTAGGCATTTTCAAACTAGTGTGGCCTGAGAGGAAATCAAAGGCCTGCTGGGCTCTACCCACTGCACCGTGCAGGAGCACCGCCAGCCACAAGACATATGAACTGAGGCCTCACCCCCACTTGTCAAATCATCAGATAGAATACATCGCATGTTTCAGCAGCACTGCCCTGCAGAATGAAGTGCCATCTTAAGGTCACAGAAACGACAGGAGAATTTTTGTGACCGGGGATGACTTGGCAGAACCTGGCAATGATCTGTGTATTATGATATATCAGGATGGAAATACATTTCTGGCCCCGACGGTTCGATGACGAACATGTTCGATGTAGACAAAATGCTGGGAAGACCGTTGAGCGGCAGCCTATTTGAGAGGAGTAATCTACTTGGTAGATGCACAGCCTCCTCGATCGCGGTGACCTTTGGCAAGGTCACGGCACTCCTGCAGGAGCTTGAAGACACGGGTGAATGAATAAATCATGCCGACATTTGTTTTTTTTTTTAATCTCCGACTCCGTGTAGTCATCTGAGTGTGTTGCTTCCTGCTGTACGCCTCTCATCTCAACCTGTGGCTCATGTGAGTAAGTCCCAGAGCAGATTTAATCCATCCCTCACTTATTCCTTTGGTAGTTATATAAGATTCGTGTAGCAGAGACATTTGTTCAATTTTAATTGGATCTACTGGGAGATAATGTGTGATGATATCACTTGTGATACACAAGTTGGTCACATGTTGGCCTGTACAAGTTCTGGAAGTGTGACTATAAACAGCCTATTCATAGAGTCATGCCTTGAGATTCCCAACCATAGTGAATGCAGCCCAACTATAGGACTTGTACTAAGAAGCCGGCCTCATCTCTTACCTGTGTCCTGTCTGAACTGGTGCATGGACTGGAGATCGATGATGTACGGAGCAAGCTGGGCATCAACTTGACCCAGAACGACTGTTCCCCGAGCATCTCCCTTCAGTACGTTCTCGATGTGGTGGCAAACCGCTGCACTGTAGGGCCTCCAGCGCCCATGCTCATTCAACCATTCCCACACCACCACCCTGGCCATGTTCTGAGGGGGGTACCCCAGTCCGTTGACGGGCAACAGTACCCCAGAGCCCAGTCGAGCCATCTCCTTACTGGAGTCTGCCGTCGACCTTCTAGCGATGCGCCGAACTGGCTAGGAAAACCACCAGGACCCAGCGAGTCAGCTGACAGACAAAAACATGTTCGACGACACCAGACATAAAAGCTTGAATCAGCGAATCCTCGAGACAGTCTTTCGATCATCCGCTGCTGCCTCAGGCTGCCATCAGCGGGGGAGTCATCATCTACAGGCACTTTCTGACCGCTTGTGTTTTTGAGCGGTCAGGAACAATAAAACAACAACACGGTCCCTCTCCTCTCAGTGTCTCGTCCTGAAGTGTTGGATGGTGATGATGAGCTTTGCGGCTGAAGCGGTCTCAGACCTCCACAGCAAATCTCCGCAGATCACTCCTGGGCTGACAGCGTGCCCTGTCTAACAAAGACAACGGAAACAACATCAGACAGAGGAAGCAAGAGAAAATGCTCAGGGTGGACACTTCTGAACACAGCATCAAAACAGTCCCACTATTTCAGCCTGGGGGGGGGGGT
>OMLC01043424.1:0-14335 GCA_900302585.1 Regalecus glesne
AAAAGTGGAGAGCAGGAATCACCCTGGGGTCTCAAATCCACCACGCCCCTGAATTTCAGAGTCACATGGAGGACCACGAGCGGGCACCACGCCAACCCTCGTGTGTGCATAAATCAGATTTAGGAGCAGATTGGGGGAAAAGTTACACCCGGTATTGTGCACTAGTATGTACTTGTTCTGCAGAAGCAGATTACACCCAGTACAGTTTATTCCTGTATGGAGTGATGGAGCTGTTAATCTCAATCTGGATTAAGTACATGTGAACAGGAAGTGAAGACCAGACAAGGGACTGTTAACCGCTCCCGTGCGGACCATATACAGAATCAGCCTCACACGCCAGTAGATTAATGCTAAACCATACTTAAATCCTGAGACTAAGATATTGAGATTATAGATACGTGTCAAAACCGAGGGCGGTGGGGGAGAGGAACAGGTCAGAGACATTCTTCAACCCAGATTAGTTCCAGACACTGGTCTTGATGGAAGGACACACCGCAGGCACTGTTACGAGGAACACCTCTAGCAGTCTACATCAAGCTGTTTGAAAAGTTCGAGCCAGACATTAGCCTTATCCAGCTCTTCCTATGCAGATTTGGAAAGTCTTAGAGGCCGCAGGTTCGAACCCACCAGGTGGTGTCAGGAAGGGAATCCAGTCTTAATCCTCCCAAGCTCCATCTAAATCCATCTCCCGCCCCACAACATGGGGACTGATCGTGACACGTAGAAATGGACCTCTGCTCTATAAGCAGCGGAGAGATTCAAGGAGCCGTTTACCTCACACAGACTGACCGACACAGGCACGCACACACACACACCACACTGCATGACATCATTTGCAGGTGTTTCCTTATCGTCTCGGTTACGCAATCCTTATGTAAAACATTGTTATAGTGAGGATTCATTTCAACATGATCATCATCAGCGGTCACTTGGGATGGAGGACGACTGTCCTCCTTCCAGGTCCTTGTGGGAGGACGCCTGTGCGTAACATCTTTTGATGCGGAGAGGCTGATCCGTCTGGGACCACCATATGGGCCTTGGCGGGGGTGGCCAGAGTCCAAGGGCACAGAGACCACCCTCTGTCGCAGCCTTCATCCGCCTTCACTGCCATTGTGAGCTGGAGATATTTCCCGCCAGCTCCGCTGCTGAGGTCTCTGTTGATTTGTGCTTCATCTGGCACCTCCCCTTTGACCTTCCCGCCATGGGTGACCCGACCAGGAGTAAGCTCTGGATGGCATAGCTCTTGGGATCACCAGTACACACAAGCCTCTTCACCACGGCGAGGTGGTGCTAAAAAGTCAAGTTAGGTGCAGGTATATAGTTCTTAAACACGGGGAAAGGGGATTCCCAATCAGGCATACACAGCGAACCACAACCCCTACATCTAGACCCCCCCTTTAGAAAAACAAAAGACACACCAACCCCCCATCCATACAAGACTACACATCGATACCTGTGGTGTAAGGCTCACTGTTGTTCTGACCGCAGTTCTTCATCTTGACAGGCGAGAGGCAGAGGGGCTTGACCACCTTGTGGGTGCCCTCACACCAGTAGGAGGTGCAGAGGGCCAGGATGGAGAGGGCCAGAGCCAGCGTGGTCAACGTCAGGGAGAGCAGGGAACGAGAGCGGCGGGACATGCCTTCCAGCATGGCCAAGTTGGGAAGCAAGGGGACAAGGAGGCAAGAGAGAGGGAAGGGAACAGGGCAAGGAAGGGGACAGGGAGCGAGGGGGGATTCACCTGGAGTTATGACAAAAGGAGCTGTGGTGACAATGGCAGTCCCGGGTCGTACGCAGGGAGCAGGAGCAGATGTTTGGGGAGGGCTTTAAGAAGGGATGAGCTGTCAGGTCACAAAATCAACAATGAGCGAAGACAAAAGTGACGTAACGGTACAGAGAGAAGATGACAAAGAGGCGCTGTAATGTGGAGGGGAGATTACAGCGGAGGGGGCACGGTAGCGGGAGAGGAGGAGGGAGCGGGATGAGGTTCATTGAAGTGGAAACATGTAGGAAAGGACAGATGGAACCCAAAAAATGAACAAAAGGGCAGGATTTACATGGTTTACACTAGGATTCAGCAGCTGGAGGCGAGATGCAGGGATGTTCGCTGTCCGGGTAATTTTACCGAGTCATCCTATTATGGCTGATCAGAGCCATTGATTTGGCCATACATCCCTCGACCTCTCTGCTGAGATGTTTTGGATCGATGACATAAACACTATGAAGTCATTTGAAAATACTATGATATCTATAGGTAATATTATGTGGAAATTTGCACCATGTTCAATGCCAATTGATCTTTCAAGAAATGGTTGCATGGAGCGCACTCAGGGGGCTACAGCCAAAGCATCTGTGTGACGATGTCCGTAGATCTACTAAGGATTCTTTGTGTTAACAGATGTCATCGTAACGGCTGAGGCCACATAACTCCTCCCGTTGTCTGTTTTTGCTCATAAGGAGTTAAGGAGGAACCAGTAATCCATGCTATCCTGTGACTCCGTTTAAGGTCTTCCTGTTTACTGATTAAGACACTCTGGACTCCCCCTGCCTCTCATTATGCACTCCACTACCGGGCCCTGAGTGGAGGGAAAAGATGGAGGGGAGGAAAACAAGAGATTACTTTTTTTTTGATGAAATTATAGATAAACCCGAGATCTAAATGAGATTTGCTTGTAATCCCTGTTCATCTTTTTTAATCTGTTTGTGTTAGGTGTGTTTTCGTGTGAAAGCCTCTCCGTTTGCTGCTGTCTTCTCCCATATCATGTCCCCCTGTCGGCCCACAGCCCCTGAAATAAACCAGAGGTCTATTTTTACGTATCACGATTAATCCCCACATTGTGGGGGTGGACAAGAATTTAGATGAAGTTTGGGGGATTAAGCCCTGATGCCCTTCCAGATGCCCTGTCATGGGTTCAAACCCGCAATCCCCCAAACGCCAAGTCTGTGTCTACCCCCGGAATGTGGGGACCAATCGTGACACATCCTCAGTCGATCCTTGAGTATATAATCTGAAGATTGTGTCTCTATTCCATGTTAAGCACACTATAAGAGCCATGAAATCAGAGTCAAATTCCATGTAGTGCAAACCCACATGGCCAATAAACCTGATTCTGATTGATTCAGTCAAGTCAATGGTACATCCCTGGCATCAAAAATCCACCATCTATAAAGGCTAAGAAAACTGTTCACAGACCATGATATTTATGGTATCTGTCCTTTTTTTCTTCTTCTCTGGTTTACAAGTAATCATCAGTAGGCTCACAAGGTTTTGAAAAGCTGGTCCAAATCCCACAAAAGCCCCCTAAAGGCTCTGCGGATCTCCCTCCATACTCCCTGCCATGCCCCCATAATTCAGACCAAATGCTTCTCTCCACTGAACCTGGATGCCGCTTTCAGAGTGAGAACGCTTTGTTAATTTGCAAGGATAAAATCAAGCGATGCCAAAAATGAGTTTGATGGACAAAGATGCTTCCTGAATTCTGGAGAGGTGACATCCACCACATAATGAAGCAGTTTGACCACATCACCCTTTACTCTTGCTAGCTAGTCGAGATGGTCTTTCAAAGATGAATACAACCAGCTTCCATGGAAAAGGGGTTCTGGCCTAAATAAGGAGGTTGGTTTTGGGGTGTTCTGGTTTTGCACCTTGGAAAAATAATGGAATGCTTTACATTCATGAACTGAAATCATAAAACCTACAACACACTTTTCTGCATCCAGTGTCTTCAGCAAATATCAAAAATCTCTGTCTCACAGAGGCAACACTTACAGAGATAACTATCAACCATTTTGTAAAAAAGTAGGAAAAATGCAAATACATACCAAAGATTATTATTTCTGATGGCCCTCTGTTAATCCCTTAAATCAAGGGTGGGAAGGTTATGCATGCTACTCACTCCTAGTGCTCAAAATTTCCGAAAATTTCCAAAGACATCTGCGGTCGGTGCCTCTTCAACAGACCTTCTCTGTATCACTGCTCCCTCTCCATCCTCCTCAACCACAATCTTCCCTTGTGCCCATCACTACTGGTCTACCATCAGGATGAGCATCCATGACCCTTACCTCGCCAGCTGAACAGCTCCCCTTATCCTCCTCGCTGGTATTCAAATGCAAGCGCGAGACTGGGATTGAGAGTCTGTCTCCATGCCACTCGGCTCCCCTTTCTGTCTTTCTTGGGAATTTATGTCACAAACCCATCCTGAATCATGTAATCCCTCTAAGTCCATCTGTTACGGTAGTGCTCCTCACTCCCCCTCACCCGACAGATTTTTTTCATGTATGGCTTCTCCTCTCACTTTCCCCACCGTCAGCATCACCTTGACGAAACCTTCAGCGTCTGTCTGGGGAAAACTCACAGATCCTCAAAGCATTTTACACTCGACATTCAATTACTTCCCTGTGTGAGTAGTGGAAAAAGCTCATCTGTATGAATGATTTTCTCCTTTACCCCCCGTCGGCGCCAGCGGCACGCAAAGCCAAATCCTGAATCCGCTGAGTTAAGTTGAATGTCTTCATCTTTGGGTGCCAAATGTGTGTGTGTGTGTGGGGGGGGGGGTTTAAATGAAGAAAAAGAAAAACAAAGAGTGAGCTTTACATTCATAATAATTTATTTACATTATGTTATATACATTAATGTTGGAAGAAATACATCTGCAATAGAAGCAAAAACAACAAGGTATGTGTCAATGGTGAGTTAAAAAAAGGAGGAGAACCAAACTGGAGTTGACTGGGGCCTTTAGCCCCATGCTTGGGATTTACAGTAGTGTAAAACTAGCTTGCCATCACTGCCGAAACACTAGAAAAAAGTAGAGACCATCATTTTAGTCAAAAACAGACTGGAGTAAGGATTTGGTGTCAGATACTTCCACTTCCAAAATTCACAAAACTACACCACTGAAGACGATGATTATTTCTTGATCAGTCAGTCCAACAGACAGCGGACACAGATGGCAAGAATACTATTTGAGCAACACTGGTGAACTGTCAGTCTCGAAGAGAGGTGTGTAAGCTACTGTCTGCTGTGGCTTTTAGGCTGAAGTCTTAGCTTTTATTGATCAGGAATCAGGGGGCCAAGAATGTGATAATGATTCAAATGGAGCTACTCCGTTATTCCACCCTCTACTGGCCAATCAGCCACATGACCAAATCACTACACCGGCTGTCCCTCAGGGTTAAAAGGTGTCCATTGCTGTTTGACCACTAGTGATGCAACAAAGCACAGCAGAGCCACATGTCGTTTGTATCACTTCTTCCAACACGTGAATGATTACTCATATGCACACAGCAAACATAGGAGGTTCCTGTCACCACATCTCTACAGACACGACACACAATCAAGAAGAAGAAAAAACCTAACATGTCGACAGGAGGGTGTTTCGTTTGAATTCATTGGTCAGGACGTGTTATAAATTGCATCATTTTATCCAATCAGTTTAACTGCAGCAGAACACCGCTTAAGAATCATCACATCTGGGGTGCATCTTTATGGGGTGGCAGTAGCTTAATGGTACAGCAAACACCTCCGAGCCAGGCATTGTGGGTTCAATCCTACCACTCGGCATCAGGAAAAGGCACCTGGCCTTAATCTCCCAAACGTCAGGCATACATAATGAAGAGTTAAGAGTGGTCACTAGACTAGAATAGCACCATATAAGAAGTCCATTCATTGTTTACTGTTAATTCTAATGCATGTGGTCAAATTGTGTACAAAATGTTGATAGACAGCCAGAGGTTATGGCCCTTCCCTTGGAGATCCATGATTGATCAAAAGGCTAAGGCTTGCTATGGATGCTCTAGAACAGAACACCTCTGCACAGCTGCTACTCTGATCAGACAGTCACTTACAGTAGACTGAGTCTATGTCTCCATATTGAAAGAAATTCTGGTGCAATTCAAACAAAAGAATGTTACATAAAATTGCCTTAATAATAATGAGAACTTTTCTTTCTGAGGCTAATGGATTAATCAGTTTTCCAAATGTATATTTACTATCTTATTCGTATTTAACTCCCCTGTTTGAAAAGTTGTAGAAGAGAGTACAGCATTTTCTGATTTGATAAAAAAATTATCAAAATTAAATATACCAAGAATAAAACGCCATGGCAAACAATTATTTGCAACTTAATGCAGTTCAGCAATGCTCACAGAAGCAAAATACATTACCTTTAAAAAGTTGATGAACTAACAAGCCCAAATCTCAAAAGAGGTGAATTTGTTCAGCTGGATCAGAGGTTCAGCTGAACAAATTCACCTCTTTTGAGATTTCCCTACCTGGATTATTGATCATGCATCAAGACATAACAAGCCCAAAGGCTTATATTGTCACATTTTACAGGCAGCACCATTTGCAAACTACCTGATCTAAGGAACACATAAACGTTGTTTATGTGCACCTGTATTATTGTGCATGCATACAGATACCAAATCTAAAGGATACACAGTTATAGGTTGGATGGATATATCTTCAAGGTTATGAAGGGGACACCTCCCTTTACCACTATTTAACTGTGTTAGGCCCACTATATCTCTAAAAAGCAGAATCCATCCCCCCCCCACACACACACACACACTTTTAATTCCAATCAGAACTATACCTATCCATACTACTTAAACAGATGCTACATATAGTAAGGAAATAAACACATGTGAGACAATTGTCTCTTAAGTACTTACTTCGAAGAGGACGCCAACCTCTTGGTCAGGTGAGGGAGCAAAAGACTGGTTGACATAAATAAACTGTAAAGAAGACAGGACACAGAGAAATGAATGTCTAAAAGAACTGAGCAAACGTTTCCAAACCGTTGACTATTGAAAGACACAGGGACTTTTGTGAGGAAATAAATCAACTGAGTCCTTACAAGTTGTTCACTGGCATCGAGCTTGAGGAAGCGAGCAATGAATTGAGCAAGTGAGTGCACCGTCCTCCCCTTCTCCACTGCCCATTTTTTGGTCCTCATAATGGGAGTGTCTCCCACTGCTTTCAACAGTACGTCAACTGATAGACACAGAAGATGGGAAGTGAAAGAGAAGCTGCTACCAACCAACACCATGTCTAGGCTAATCCACCACGGATATGTTACTCGGCGCAACTTTTGTAGAGTAACATATGCGGCACATTCACTCTACAGTCAAAATTCTGACATTTCTCTTTTTCCAAAAATACATAATCAGTACACGGATAAAGTAAGACGTTTCTACTGTAATCAATACCAACAATTAACCTACTTGTTTTGACAGTAGCATTAGCATCCAATGCCCGCCTCATTCAGGATGTTTTGTAAATCTTCAACAGTTCATTGGCTACAAGAAAGAGCTGCTTCCATTCTATTGGCCAAATATTTAATCAATCATTGTTACGCGTCACTTCCGGAACTAATTTCATTGAGCATTTGCAGCAGCTCTGTCAAAAAAGTCCTTCCTAAACTAACAATACGTATATGTTCAGATTCAATATTTAACATCTTACTTTTTTTCTTTTCTTCAGCTGTCGTTGATTCCTCTGGCGGTGGCTGTGGAGCAGAGAGTTCCTCTTTTTGCGTTTCAACAGGGGACTGTGCATTATCAGACATCTTTGACTGGCTCTCTACCGGATTCCTGAATGTGACCCGCCCATTATCAGGGGTCCTTTACATACGAGTAAACCGATTGGATAGAAGGCAGTGTCAGCGCTTACTATTGGCTAAGGCCGACATCAACCAATGTGGTGGTGAAGGCAGGGTTTGCTGAGGAAGACGTCGATGGGTGAAAGGTAGAGCAAATTAAGAGGGCTTCGTCTCTATTTTTAGTTTCAAGCTATTTGATTCTAGCCTTTCGATTACAGTGTTAATTTTTTATTTTGCATTATATACACGCTTATGTCCTTTTGAAACTGTGCCGGAGAAATTGTTACACGAAGGTTTACTTTCTTATTTTGTGTCACCTGTCCAGGTCCTGCAGGCAAACTTTCACGTCAACTTGTGCACTGCACACCAAAACACAACAGTAAGCCGGGTCTATGATTATCCCTCGCATTCACGTTTGTCATTCGGGTCTCGTTTAAGTGGAATAAATGCATGTTGGTGCTTTCAGACATGCTGCCTAAAAGGGAGCTTACATCGTGTCTAACATGGGGTTTTAACTGTGACGCCTGTCTCATTGATAATAAAATGGCTATTACAGTTTAGCCATGACAGAGAATCCCCCCTTTCTTCAAGTTTGTATAACTATCGTTACATTTTGGGGTTTAGTAAGATTCTGACATGATGATTGAGCTTGGGTGGAAGTCCATAAATACCGGGATGGCATCCAGCACTTTACCTCTGCTCACATCCATAGGGTTAGTGGCTATGTCAGGAAGGGCATCTGATGTAAAATTTGCCACCTCATCATGCATACTGACAAGACTGTACCTAAACCATATCGACTTGGGATCGGTTGAGGTCAACAACAACCACTATCGCTGTACTGGCCAGGGTTATTTAAATAGGGTGGCATAGCTCAGTGGGTTGAGCGGTCGTCTGGCAATCGGAAGGTTGCAGGATCGATCCCTGGTCCTGCATATAGCATGTCGAGGTGTCCTTCAGCAAGACACTTAACCCCTAACTGCTCCCCGAGCGCCATATGTTGGCAGCTCACTGCTCCTATACAACAGGTTGGGTCAAAAGTGCAGAGAAATCCTAATTTCCCCTTGCGGGACTGATAAGGGAATCATTATTATTATTATTATCGGTGCTATACCCTCACCGGGTACTGGTGGAAACTAAAATGCACTGTATTGACCTATTAGAAACAGGGGACAAGCTGAAACAAGAAGAAGAAGAAGAAGTTATAGTACTGTTAACCAGCACCAGTTATGACAATGACACATTTTGAGACACAATCTGTTGCTCTTCCTCCAACAGTGGCAGGCATTGGTAGGCTTTCCACTAAGGACTCTGTACTCTTGCTTTGTGACATGCAAGAGAAGTTCAGGCCAAATGTTTTCCAGTTTGCCAACATAGTCAGCAATGCGGCCAGATTACTTGAGGTAGGCTACATGTCTGCATACACAATACATATACACACATGAGGTCCAGTTTTTACATTGCGGTGTCCATGTTGTGGTCCTGATGAGGCTTATAGAATGCTGAAACCGTAGATTACATTCAGGTGATGTTCAATTGTATTTTCATTTTTGCATCAGTTTATAATTTAACTATTGTGATCGATCTAAAGTTTTGAAACCCTGCACAACCTTGAGTGTGTTACACAAGTGCAGATTAATTATTAACCTCACAGCACTACATGAAGGGAAAGAATGGATTAATCACTAAACAGAAATTGCACTCTCTAATCTAAACTCCTCAACACTGCTTCATAGGCAAGTCGTATCCTGGGCATCCCGTCCATTGTCACAGAGCAGTACCCAAAAGGCTTGGGGCCCACCGTTCCAGAGCTTGGTGCAGGGAACCTGAAGGCGTATTCTAAGACCTCTTTTACAATGATGACAGAGGACGTGGAGAAGGAACTCAATGCCCTGGGAAACCCCAAGCAAGCTATCCTGTGTGGAATAGAGGCACATGCTTGCATCGCTGTGAGGCCATACAGCTGTCTGCTGATTTCTACTTGCTGGCACTCGGTGTTTCTTTTCTCCCCACAACACTTACAAGAAAGTTACAAATTATTTTGGCACAAACTGATTTAAAGAGGATTTAAGGCCTCTGATCTTTTCAAATATGATATAGATTGTGTTTGTGTGTGAACTCACCAGTACAGTGGGAAAGGACAACACGTATTGGAACGATGGCCTGAACATACAATTAAGTCAAGATTACGGCTCTGTTGTTACAGGTTTCCACAAAGTAATGATGTATTGCACCCTAGCGAAACACAGAGATCCTTCCGTTTGGACTCATGAAAGCTCTGTAGAGAAAAAAAAAATCCTCCTGACTTCTACTCCAATTTCTTTTCTTCAGTGTACAACCTTTGACCTGCTTGAGAAGGGAATTGAGGTCCATATTGTCGCTGATGCGGTCTCATCCAGAAGGTATTCATTCATCCATCTGAAACGCATTATCCTTTCCTCTACGCTCATAAACTCTCAACGTGTATGGTGCTTTAAGTGTCCTTCATTAATCACTCTGTCTCCTCTGCAGCCAGACAGACCGGCTGTTTGCTCTGTCGCGGCTAAAACAGAGTGGGGCTTTCCTCACCACCACGGAGGGCATTCTGCTGCAACTGGTCCAAGATGCTAAACACCCCAACTTCAAGGAGGTTCTTTCTCCAAATTACTTTGGATTGCACTGCCTCCATCACTACAGTCACCCTTGTTTTCTATGGCATATTTTAAGTAAAAGCAATTTCATTAGTTTTTCTTGCTAAATTATAATCCGTTGACTCAATGGTTTGTTTGCAGATCCAGAAACTGCTGGCCCATCCTTCCCCCGACACTGGGTTGCTTGCCTTCTTCAGCTCCCTTTAGGGACACCCATCACCTCTCTTCTTTGTCATGAATGCAACACAGGATTTGAATGCATCAAACACATTGTGTGTATATAAAGCAATAAAATAATGCTGCTATCTTAACTTCTATCTGTTTTGGTTTCTTTTTTATTATTAGCATATTTTAGCAATCCCTGTATTGTGGGATGGGCCCATGGATGACGGGGACCGTTTGTCAGGGAAGGAGGAAAGTGCACACAAGCAGCAAAACCATCTCGACCAGTGTCCTCCATAACAGTATCCCCCTCTCTCCTGCAGGACCAGGGGAGCAGCCACAAGAAAAGTCCTCCTCAAGCTGAAACAAGCTGGCGAGGTGTGGCCAACTCCCCCGGAGGCGGGAGCCGAGAGCCTGATGTCATGGGGGAGGGAGGAGTGAGTGACATAATTCTGGGACAGTCAGAAAGGGAGGGGTAGAGTACAGGCAGAGAAAAAGGAAGCAGTCTGCGATTAGTTTTGTTTGTTTCTCTAAAGTAAACTAGCGTTTCTGAAAAGAAAGTGTGTGGAGCGGCGTGCGAGGATTTGCAGACTGAGAAAGACGAGCATCCTGTAGCGGAGAGGGAGAAGAAGAGCTGAAACTTGACGCAACATCTGATGACAACATCAAATATTAACAACAGTGTGTGAGGCCTTGGGCCTTGACTGACCAGAGAGAGGTAAGAAAGCCATTCTTCTTCTTCTTCTTCTTCTTCTTCTTCAAGAAGGATGACTCCACAGATCCTTATTAACTTACTGTGGATATACTACTATTCACATATTGACATTTCCATGCAGTGTCTGGTGGAAGGAATGTTCATAGCTCTGCAAAAGAGCCTCTTAGGTCTGCTTCTAAATTACGTTGGCTGGGGCAGCAGCGACAGAATGGTCAACAGTACTGACTTTCAGGCAGAGGGTTATCCTAATATGGCATTTCTCTCCATTGCTTAAAGTGAGTAGAGCTTCTTATCTTGCAGTGCCTACTCTGATCTCCCCCAGGCCTCAGACATCGAGAGAATGTCATCTGACCTGGACTCCAGTCTAACCAGCATAGACTGGCTGCCTCAGCTGGGAATCAGCAGCCTGCGGTCAGGCAAAGAGAGAGGAGAAGGAGGAGAAAACGACAAAAAGAAGGACAGAGGGAGAGAAAAAGCAGCCTTTCTACCCTCGGTCCCGACTCCGGCTCTCTGTAACTCCAAAGGGAAGCCCCCTCACAGCTATGCATCTCTCATTGCCATGGCGATTGCTTCTGCCCCTGAGAGGAAGTTGAGTTTGAATGATATCTACACCTGGATCAGTGACACCTTTCCTTACTACAGCCGAGCAGGACGTGGATGGAAGGTAGGATAAAGGATGATCGTCAGTATCAATCTAATAGGACGGTAATAGTTTCTTGCTCAAAGCTAAAGTCTTGAATTGCATGCATGCAAATTCTCTTTTTTCCTTCTTCATACCTCTGCCGTGCTTAGAACAATAGCTTATGATGAACTCTTGTTGCTGGACATTTCAATGGACACTTGTCAGATATGATTCACCAGGAAAAAATGACATCATACTGTGATATTTCTCCTCTGTTATAATAAAAGGCAGGTAGAGACATGTTTGATGAAGGACAAAGCACAGTTGTTGTGGATAAGCGGCTAAGGCAGATAAAAATGCTTGGAGAACTTTATCGACAGATACAACCAGACCAGTAGCTAAAGCCCATCTTCAGCCATGCTGTTTTTGCTCTGTGTCGGGCAGGGGGATGATAAAACAGCACTCCAACAGGCTCATTTTGAACAGACCTGTGAGATTTGAAGTTCCCAAACATCAATTACTAATGTCATCATCATAGGCGTGAGTTCCAGCAAAAACAGCAATTTTCAGGATTATAGCTTCAAATGAAAAATCCTATTATACATGATGTTATTTCATCAGTCTGGCTATGGGCGGCATGGTGGTACAGTGGTTAGCAATGTTGCTTCAAAGAAAGATGGTCTCAGGTTTGAATCCTGTCCCAGGTCCTCTCTGTGTGGAGTTTCCATGTTCTCCACACGTTTCCTTCAGGTGCTCTGGTTTCCTCCCACCCCCAGAAGACATGCACATTAGGGTTGATACTTCTGCCTGTGCCCCTGAGCAAGGCAATAGGAAATAGAACTGGAGTTGGCACTCCAGCTGCTGATTGGTCCTATACAATAGGATGGGTTAAATGCAGAGAATACATTTCATTGTATGCATGTACAGCTTATACATGCATACAATGCATACATTGTATGCATGTTTACAGCTTATGGCTTATACATTGGCTTAATTGTTCATCTGGTCTAAGTTGCATCATGAGGTGTTGTTATTGTCCCTAACAGAACTCCATCCGACATAACCTGTCCCTCAATAAATGCTTCAGGAAGGTTCCAAGGCCTCAGAGCGACCCTGGCAAGGTGAATGATTTTTTTCATTTTATTTTACTTTTGCTGTTGGGTTTCCTCTCCATGTCCAATACTGTACATATGACACTAGGACGGCATAGCTCAGAGGGTAGGGTGATTGTCGATCCCTGGTTTCTCAGAAAGCATGTCGAAGTGTCCTTGAGTAAGATACTAAACCCCCAACTGCTTGGAATAACTGATGAAAATTAGCCAGTGGCTAAATCTTGTACATCTACATTCTATAAAATACGCATTAATATCCACTGTCCCTATAAAGGAGATTATTATCATCATCATTATTATTATTATTATCATTAGTGATGGGGACAGTAACATGAGGTCTAGGGTTCAGATTGTGACCTGTTCAAAAAGTCCAAGGTGAACATGAGGTTTCTGTTCAGGGCTCCTATTGGACGATGGACGCACCTTCAGGGACGAATCAAATGCGGGCACCCAAACGTCCCTATCCAGAGGATGAGGAGAAGCAAAAAGTATGTTGCTAAGTTACTCTCTCACTCACTCACGTTCCTTCCCCAGAGTTCCAGATGTTGTCCAAAAGACTTCTTCTACTTACAGGTTCTTCAAGTATCAGTGACCCCAGCGGAGAAAGGACCCTCACCCCATCAACAACCACAAACAACCTCCCGGACAGACCAGCTTCTTAGACCAGAGCTACCAGGGGCTGTCCAGCAACTGTCACCTCAGCAGGTCTCCCTCTCTCCTCCTCTGTGCAAGGTAGGGTCTCCTCCGTGTTCATCTCTGCAGCTGGAAGACTTGTGATGCTTGCTCAGTGCTACAGCCTACTGTAGCCATCCTGGTGTAAACTCTCCTGTGTTATCCTGTATCTCCTGCATACAGCAGCAGCGATTACCCTACACACCTGCTCCTGTCTCTATTCCACCTGCCCCTCATTCGTCTGTCTCCCCTACAGCTGTACCCTCCTCTGCTGCCCCCGTGGCTGCTATCTCGACTCTGCCCCCCCCTCAGCCAGCAGCCCCTGCTCTTGCCACCTCCACCACTTCTGCTCCTGCCATCTCCGTAGTCAATATGCCCGCCCCTCCTCCAGTCGCTCCCTCCTTCTCTGTTGCCCCGCTATCTGCCCCTACTAACTCAGGGCCGATATCTCACTACACTTACTCTGTTCCGCTCAACTCGGCGCCCATGCCCGTTTCCGTCATGTCCGTCCCGGGTCACTCTGGGCCTTCTGTGTCCGTCGCTGGCCACTCTGGTGCTCCCACATCTGTTCCTTCCTCTGCTGCATCCTCTCACTCCTCCGCTGACCCTCCGCTGCGTTTCACCTTCGACGAGCTGAATCTCCCGGATCTGTACGCGTCCTTCAAGTCCTTCTTCAAGACGATGCGGGAAAGAGGGTCCTCGCAGTGTGAGTACCCCTGCCCCGTGCAGGACGACTTCCACACCTCCATGCATATGTGAGTGTATCTTCATATGCCGTCTTATAGAATGAGAGTACGTTTCTGCTTTACAGCGGACGGGGCTCC
>OMLC01043425.1:0-12521 GCA_900302585.1 Regalecus glesne
ATTTTATATATATATATATATATATATATATACATATATATATATATATATATATACATATATATATATATGTATATATATACCCACACACACAATGGTGAAAATAAAAAAAATTGGTTACAATAAGCATCTATGAGTGGTTTTTTTTCTATTAGCATACGTGCTGGATTCAAGGGTTTTGTCTTTGTTTTCCCTCCTCTTGGGCATTTACAACATCATACATGTCAAAATGGTGAGTTCCCTAAAGCACCACTTCAATTAATCAAAAACATGCTAGCAGGACTCACAGGTTGTCATTACTTTCATCATAGGCAATGATCTTGGTCACCTCCCAGTTCCCTGATGTCAAATGGCGGACCTCATTTTGATCTGCTCTGAACTGCAAGACATGGGGAGTGTCAGTAGCAGGAGACGAATTGGGGATTTTGTATGACAATATTACTTTTCAAACATCTGATGACCTCTTAAAGGGGAACACGCTGTTCTTCAGTCCAAAACCTCAGGTCTGGCCAACAATATTGTGCTTTGTCACACTAGCGACCACTCACAGTGCTTTACAATGTATGCCTCACATTTTACTGAAGGTGGGGGGACTAAGGCAGGACACCCTGGGATGCCTCAATGCCCCACAGTGGGATCGAACTCACGCCTGATTTGGAGGCACGTACTCCACAGCTGAGCTACCACAGCCCTACAAACATGATCTTGACTCTCACCACATACGTTTATGGAATCTTTCTCCAAAGTTAGTGACTAGAGTTGTAAGTCTTGTTCTTCAGAAAGTGTGTGCACGATTAACTCGCCTCCCGAGTCTTAGAACAAGCATAACATACAAATTACGCTGCTAATATCCAAGTTTTAGGCCCTTAACCTCTTCGTTGACTTCACTGATCATAATTATAACATTTATTTAGCAAGTAGGTCCCTTGAGATTGAATTTTTCTTTTGACAGAGGAGACCTGTAGAAAGGTCCCAGGCACTGGAGATAAGTCCATAATCACTGGGTGTTATGTTATGTTTGCTCCGGTGTCTGATGAAATAAATCAGGTATGACAGGTTTAATAGGTCTTTCTAGACTAGTGGGTGGATCTGGTGTATTTGCATTTCTAAATGTTCATTAATATGCACTGTCTCTATAAAGGAGATTATTATCATTATTAATAATTTATATCATGTAATTCCATTATAATTCCATTATCCTCTTAGTGTTGTATGCTGTGAATTGTGTTTTATTATGTATACACATCATCCATTGCATGCCTTGTCTGTCTTGGGAGAGATATCCCTCCTCTTTGGCTCTCCCTGAGGTTTCTTCCTATTCTCCGCCCTGTTAAAGGGGTTTTAAGGGAGTTGTTCCTGATCTGAGTCAAGGATCTAAGGACAGGATGTTGGGTTAATATAAATCCATTGAGGCAAATTTGTAATTTGTGATAATGGGCTAAATAAATCAAATTAACTTGACCTTCTTAACACAGTTTATGGTGGTTTCAAAAGCAGTGAGATACATAAGTGCCACCATGAGTAAGTTCATCCTTTCTCCATATCAAAATGTAGATTGTACATAATTTGGAATAGAGACTTTCGGCTATTGGGAAAACACAACTTCTGCCCTGCAGCAGTTTAGATTAAAATTGTATCTTTTAATCACTGAAACATTGAATCATTGTTGAGTCGGGAATTTGTGGCATTATTGCATAAACAACCCATACAGGAGGTGATCGGATCTTAACCTGTGTGGTGAACATGGCGATGTGATGAAATTCTCCACGGCCCCCTTGCTTGACAGGGACCGTCAGGAAGAACCTGGTTCCATCTCTGGAGAACACTGGTTCTTGATTCTGCGGGAAAATCAAACCATCACTGGCATCCTCTCCAAGTCTTAGACTTCCTTTTTTGTTTCTCCCTTCCTTATTCTTTAGTCAACCTAACTCAAAAATCACAGAAAGTTGAATCAGTTCTTCTGGACACGACGTTCAGCGAGACACGTTTCATCACTGATCTAAGTGACATCCTCAGTCTCAAGTGACCTCAGGCATCCCCACTCCTATAAACAGCACAGTGGCATAATGACGGAAAGCAAGTATTAGTTTGATATGCAAATCGGTATGACCATTAACTAGAGTTACAACAGCCATGTGTGCTGCTCACTGAGGATCGGGGAATAAGTTGCAATCACAGCAATATAAGATGGCAACAGATGTACACTTAGCACCACCACCCCATACGCCTCAGTTCAGGGACACTTGTTCCCTCTTCACAGAGAGAGAGGGCCATGTGGAGTGACGAAACATTGTCCAGATGAACTGGTTCAACTTAATGGGATTTCCTTACCTGGGTTACTGAGCATAGATACAGACATAGTTCAAAGTGAAAGCCAGTCTGAGTTAGTTCAAGTTGAAGGTTCTTGTGTCTCATTTAAGATGCAAAACAGATGTAAACATGGTTAAACAGACTTATTACAGTATTCTAATGCCAGTAGTACATAAATGAAATGAATCAGAGCGGCCAGGTGAAGAGCTCAGGATAATCAGAGTACAGTGTTCTGCTGACTAAGGATGTGAGCTTGGTGATTCTGTAATTATTGTGGTTCATTTTTCCACTGGATCATATTTGAACTTAATTTCTGTGACCGTGATGGTCACATGGTTCAGCCTGCTGCAGCAGAGCTGAGCTAGGTAACATGGCTGCCTTCACAAGACCATCCAAGTCAAATGACAAAAGTCTGCAGTCACTACAAATAACGCTTACTGAGGACAGTGAGATTTTTTCACAGTACGATGGGAAGTAATAACTTTATAAAAAAGGATGATCTGCATCTGAGAGGTACTTTTGTAACCTTTATTCCTCTTCAAACAAGTAAAACTTTCATAAATTTAGGACAAGTTTGCTTCCGACAGCACGTAGATTCATTGAAGTGATTTTCTGGCATCAAGTGGCAATGTTTTGATCAAGGGTAGGTCATCATTTGGGTCACATTAAGCAAGATTTAAGCTTTTTTTCAGAAATTCACATTTAATAAAATATCATTGAAAAAAAACCCTAAAATTCAATATTTTTACAAGTTCAGACTGTCGAACATTAAAGCACTTTACCTGCTTTGACAGCCAGAGCTCAGAGCTTTCCTCGTGTCTCTGAAACAGAAAGAGGAAATGCCACTAAATGATTACAAGCTCCAGTATTAAGCCATTATAAAAACATTACCAGATGGCACATTAAAATCAAAACCTGTCTCAGTAATACTTTCTTTCTGTACCCATTTACACGCATTGGATTGTTGTGTTACCGTGTATTTTTATATTTTGTATATGTGTGAATTTATGTGTATGTATTTTATGTAGGTCTGATGCGTTGTTTGTGGGGTTTTCTTGTTTTTGTTCGGGATGGTGTGTGCCCTTGTGTCTTTGTGTCCATTGTGTTAAATCAGAGAGCCAGAGCACAAGGAAGTCATTGCATTCCAACATGCATGACAACAAAGCTGAACTTGAACATTTACAAAAGTTAATTATAAAAGTTGATAAAATGTTGATTTTATCTAACTGTGATCCCTTATTTCTTGAATAATTTGTTTAAAGGTCAAATGCACCACAGAAGTGGTATCTCATCAATGTGATGAGGTGACCACCACCACCACAACTACTAATACCACTACTACTACCACTACTACTACTACTACTGCTACTACTGCTGCTGCTACTACTGCTGCTGCTACTACTACTCCTGCTACTACTACTACTACTACTACTACTACTACTACTACTACTACTACTACTACTACGTGGATGTAAACAATGATCTATGTCTGGCAGTGGTGAGTAGACATTGTGACAATTAAGGGTCATACTAAATTGGGAATAATAAATTAATGTTCTTGTGTGCACAATTTCATACATGCACAGATAGATGTATGTGTCTGTGGAGTGTAAATGCTTTGGTGTGTGGGATCTAGATGGGTAGACAAGCAGCACTAGGAAATACATTGATAAATGCTCATCATGAAAATTAACTGGGCCTGTGATTTATTTGGGTTTTTTATTTGTAAAGGGCCATGGACATCCAAAGGTTTGCCAGCCTCTGATCTAGCGGACAACGGACCCTATCAAATCTCCTTGTTCCTCTTCAATTGCTTTAAAACATCACTGGGGATCGAATCCCCAGTCGCACCAATCATTTCAAACCCTTGACCGTGAAAGGAAGCACAAGTCTTGGCAGAGTACTGTGTTGTTTTGGCCCAGGTCTTCACTAAGCTGTCTCCTGGTTGGGCAGTGTTTACTTGTCCCCTTTTCCTCTGTGGAAGTTAGCAATTAACATGAAGGATTTGAAAGGGGGCCTGCCAAGCACCATGGTCACACCACTTGGTCAAGCCTGGTCTTTTTTAGCTGGATGGTGAAATCACCACATCGAAGTGAAAGAATCACTTATTTTTATTTTTTTTAACCAAACAAAATAACGGGCTCTATTTTGTGCTGGTGCCGAGCTGGCAGAGGTGTAAACTCAGGCTGATTGGCAATTTCCTTGAGTGCAAGGTGAATTGTTCCCGTCTGTGTTCATTGGGTGATTTCATGCCTTGAAATGAACCCACCTGCACTGAGATGGGTGTACTGGTACAACTAGGTGTGTATCAGAGTAGATCCCCCTGGTGTGGTAGAGATTTAGCCTCCATTTTGGTTTGAAACCGCGCTTATGCCTCCGCTGGTCCAAAATACATCTAAGCGCAGATGCAAGTATACACTCATTTTCACAGAGCAGTCTAGCGAACATCCATCCACCCATCCATCAATCCTTTATCAACCACTTATCAGAAGTTGGGTTATGAAGTATGTTTTAACAGATATTAATCAATCCATTTCAGTCCACTAAAAAAGAATAATTGATGCAATAGCAAAAGCTAACTGCTGACTGAACACACTTTCACTAAGCTAGTCAGAAAGAGAGAAAAAATAATTTACATTCATCAGATTTCTGCACTGAAATTGAGCTGAAAAGTGTCCACTAGACCAGAGACCACATATGAATCCTCATCTCTTTATGACAATCAGTGGTATTCCCTATACGAGCTCTATGTAGCTGTGTGTTATTTGCATTTCTATACAGTGTGTCCTATTTCAATGTAGTTCAGTGAGAGCAGCAGTGCATCAGATAATGAAGAGTTTTCAGATTTGGGGATTGTCTTCTAGTGATGACACTGTACAATCGTCCACATAATTTTGGTGGCTATTCAGAGACACAGAAGACTGGCGCTTATGACAGCTAATTGAGTGTTAATCCTACAACAAACAGAGATGCACAAGTGCTTCTATTTAAGAGGAGCACTTGGAATACAAAGTACTGGTAAGCCACTTTTTATTTTTCCATCGTACAGTTGTTCAGTTACAATGAAATGTGTTCTCTGCATACAACCGATCCTCTTGTATAGGAACAGTGAGCAGCTGCAGTGCCCGGGGACCAACTCCATTTCATTTTCTTATTGCCTTGGTCAGGGGCACAGGCAGGAGTACTAACCCTAAAATGCATGCCTTTTTGATGGTGGGAGGAAACTAGAGCACCCGGAGGATATTCATACAGACACAAGGAGAACATGTGAATGTCACAAAGAAAGGACCTTGGACAGCCTCGTATTCAAACCCGGGACCTTGTTGCTGTGAGGCAACAGTGTTAACCACCTAGCCACTGTGCAGGCAAACGTGATTGGGTCACAAAAAAATAAAGATACTTTTACGGCCCATAAATGTTTGTAGGTTACTGCTCTGGGAGCAGTTCTTGTAGATGGTTTCATAAGGTTTCAGCCAAAGGTTTATGGCCTGCTCCATTTCAGGACAACAAACACACATAAAAGGACTTTGTATGTGTGTGTGCTTACCAATAGCAGTATAGTGAGTGCAGCTAATATAGGTACACTCACTATACTTAATTCAATCAATCCATTAGCAATAACCGCCTAATTCAGTTGAGGGTTTAGCGGCGCGAGAACCTATCCCATCACGCACTGGGCTGAGATACTCCGAACAGATCACTCACTATACTCACAGACATGAATAAAGAACTAAGAGAGAAGAAAAATCAAAACCAAAACCAGTTCATTCAAATAATGTCTACAGTAATGAAGATTGTACCCTAGGGTGATCAGCCCTCCACATATGGACTCAGAGAATATTCCCCCTGCATCCAAGATATCCTGAGCACTTATCACACTGCAGGTGAAACAAATTCACAAGGTAATGTTGTCAAGAAATCTGAATTACTGAAATGAAGAAGCAATGAAACATCTTGTTGCTATTCATATAGTCAACCAGGCCATGTGTAATTAAATTCCCCGGGGAAATTATGAGAACATTTGCCGTGTATCCCCACTGATACTACATAATAATGCACTTAAGTCTAAGTATACTTAATAAAGAGCAGAAGCTCACATTTCATCCTGTGCATATTCATGACCTCAGATTGATAAATGGAAATGGAAAGACAGCATCATGTTTCATATGATACGAACACATGCAAAAGTGTATATTGAGCCGCACCTTGACACAGGCTCCTGTGGTGGTGTCGCACACAGTCAGGATTGAGATGTTTTGCGCTCGATTCAACCATCTGACAGACGTTTTTGTCTTGCTGATCCACTTGACCATGGTCACGTAGTGTTCCCTTTAAGAAAAACATGGATGACAGTGAATAATTCAACATGTCACTCAGCATCTGAATCATTCATATATGACATTAAATTCAAGCATATGAAATAATTTTTCAAAAGAAAACCATAACGTAATGATAATAACAATAATGAATAATAATAAATAAGAAACAACGCGCCACCCTCCTCAAAAAAAATCTCCCAATGTTACAACATTCTACACACTTTTTCAGCGTGATGGGGCAAATAAACGTCGCCATGTAACATTTTGCAGTATCTTAGGGGGCGCAGAAGTTGCTTTGCCCCAGGCGCTGGCAAGCCACGCTGCCATACTGCCTGGGCTCGAGATGTTCACAGTGGACTTGTCATAAGTTGGCAGTCAACAAAGAAAATAACCATGCCAACGTGATATTGTGTGGGAAGAGTGCCGTGAATAACTTCTGCAAAATGTCGAACTTCATGTTTATTTTGTCCTAATTAGAGAAGTTTTCTATAGCTAGACACATGTGAAATTGGTGCTTTGTTTTTTGTTTTTTTTCCGATAGTTGTCATTTATTCTTAGTCTCACTAGAAAATATTCCCCAGGGAGAGCTAAGGTGGCCTCAATACAGACAAAACGAGCTACAAAATTAGAATTGAGCTGGTGTCTGGTTAAATGATGATACCTAATATTAAGTTCGAATCAAAAATGTCAGTTCATTAAAAGAATAAATGGATAAAGAGAGGTAAAAAAAACCATCAACACCACATGCATGTACCAACAGGTCCATCTCACCGTAGCTTGAGGCTGTCTGGCGGTGTGAGCTCCAGCGTGTGTGTAGGCCCATAGAGATTCACCACATACAGCTTCACCATGGGGTTCGGTTGGCCAGCCTGCCCCCAGAAGTCCAGAGATTAGATCAAATCTGTCACCGTTAAGCATTGGAAATTGTTTTACCCAGAAAGCATTATAAGAAAATGGTGGTAATTGGCCAAGCAATAAACCGCAGCATAATAAGACGGTAAATTTGAATGATGAGATGATTGAAGTGAAACATTCTGCATAATGCACAGCTCCTAGTTTGCAGTGTTATCCCAGTTGTTAGAATAAATCCCCAAAATTCAGTATCGGTATCCTTACTGTGGGCTCCAACAGGAAAATAAGACAAGATAAGATAAGACAAGATAAGACAAGATAAGATTTCCCCTTAGTAGTCCCACAAGGGGAAATCTGTAGTCTAACAAGCAGCAAAGTGGAAAACAGAACAGAGGCTTAAAAAGAAAGAAACAGACTTGGCAGTTAAAATTGCAAACAACCAAACATCATCCAACAGTAGCCAATAAACACAAACTAGGAAAAAAGAGCACCATCACATTAATAGCTAAAAGTTAGAGAGTCAGCAGTGATAGTCTGTTAGAGTTGCTTTAAGCGTAGTTTTAAAAAAAACTTCATAAATGGACGTATGTCCAAATGGATGTAAACGGGCACTTCTCCAGTCTAGCGACCACTCAAAACACTTTTCATCATCTGCCTCACATGTGCCGAGCACAGGGGATTACGGCTGGATGCTCTTCTCCTAATACCCCGCAGTAGCATTGAACCCGCTACGCCTGACTTGAAGGCGCGCGCTTTACCACTGAGCCGACACAGCCCCCAAAATGTCAATTTGTGTCCTTCTGCACTCAAACCCGGCTCATGATGATTAATCCACACCCTTTAACCCCTCATGTAGCTCTCACTGTTCATATGGAACTGCTTACAATGAGCTACAAAGCTGTTGTGAAAAGGCAGCATAATGGAGCGAGTGAGATCCCTTGTGTGACAGCATTTTATAAATTAGTTACCATGGGAGATTATTCTTTGCTTTGAAAAATGAGCGCCTATGGGGCAACACAACCCACTGTCTCAATTTGTGCAATGGCATCACTTCAGTGTGTTACAGTGTGCGCTGATGTGAGAGAGAGAATGTTAAATTACCGTGACCAAAAATCTTCAGAGTGAAAAAACACAAGTGTGTAGTGATGCTGTGTACCTCATAGAATAACACAGTGAGTGTGTCGTAAAGCAGCTATTGACTAAGGCATAACAAATGCACCATAGGCAGCACGACCTGTATTGAAACAAGCATGGGATCAAGCCGTACACCTGTTTACTCATAAACGCAGCATTATGATCAGACAACGGAACAGCCCCTCCTATTTCAACCATGTCACGGCACTTGTGGTTTGCCTTTCTCACTTACCTTTGGGTAAGGGTATTGCTTCCCCTTTGGATATGTTACGCCAGTGAAGCGTGGCAATACCATGTTGGGCACATGGCTGTCATTGAGCACGAGGAACGCCAACCGCTCTCCATCTGGCGACCACCAGTGTGCGATGTGATTCTGAAGGATCTCCTCTGTTTAGAATGACACATGAGTAAACAAGTCTTCTGTGAGATCCTTTCTTCTTGAATATCTGATGTTTATCTTTCCAGCATGCAGAATACCAAACAGAGAGCCTCATAGCTATACACAGATGCTACGTATACAGATGCTAATGCTACAAAGTGATTACCAGTGGCTTTGTCCATGAGAAAGTAAATCCAGTAAGTAAATAAATCCAGACAGAGTAAGCGATCTCACTTATCACTATGTATGTGCTCTACTTATAGGATATAACATCTTAGTAGAGGATTCTTCAGACATGAATGTTGGTGATGGATTGAGCAAAAAAGGAAAATAACCCAATGGTAGAAAGTGATATCTTGTTACCCAAGTGTTTTGCATGGAGATGTCTCACTTTTACTTGCAATGCTTTTAAGTGTCTCGATACCTCGCATCCATCCATTATCTACCGCTTATGTGAAGTCGGGTCACGGGGGAACTGGAGCCTATCTCAGTGCTCATTGGGTGAAAGGTGGGGAAAATCCCTGGACAGGTCATCTGTCCATCACAGGGCAGAGCAGTTAGGGGAACACTATCTTGCCTAAGGGTAATTTGAGACACTTTTTGAAGGAACTGGGGATCAAACCACCAATCATCTGATACTATACAACCACTCTACCTTCTGAGCTAGCCATGCCACCCCTTAACACATATTGATACAAATCAAAGTAGCAACACTTTGGATAAAGGCTTTACAAACATGTATCTCTGTAGTAGTTGATGAAGCTGTTCTCTAATCTTTTCTGGTTTTTTTAAGCAATCACATGGATCGACTGATAGCAACATTAACTGTTTTTGACTTGAAACTAACAATGACAATAAGCCTTGGATTGTCTTGGATAAACTTCAATGGAATTTCTATTATCTGTATTAGATAGTGAGCCTCACACCCTGCCTTGCATCATAGACCATTTCATTACTATTCTGTTACACAAATACAATCAGTATGAAAGGAATGAACAAAACAAGATTTAAGTTATTGAGGTAGTCTCTGCAAACATGCTTTTGCTATTTGCATAATCTTCCCTTCTCCAGAGTTATGTAATGAGCAAAAAAAAAAAGCCATTTGCCAAATTTAATTACAGTTTCTGCCCGAATCTGTCATTTCTAGAGTAAAATGGGCTTTGGTAGTACTTCGTTCCTACGCAAATCCATTTGTGGCAAAGATGAAAAACGTGAGGAATCTGGAAAATAAAACTCACCATAGTTATTTGCTCATCCTCAAGAGAAAATAATTTAAATAGCTTCTCAACATCATGACAATATATCCAATAAAATCAATGTGTGAAGTTTGCTTATGCATGCTGCTCATATGCACACTGACAGTCTTTAATTACTGTTCTTCATTGAGATGCATGTTTCTCAATACAAACACGTTCAACTTTAAAACAGGTTTAAATCAAAGAAAAAGTTTAGACAGAGGCGTGGCCAGTCTCACTGGCCTGTCGCACAAACAGGATTCCAAATAAATGACCTAAAACATCCACCTTCATACAGCCAGTCAGCGATCCCGTTGAAGATGACTCCTTCCTTCCCCGATGATGTCAGTCTTAAGGAGTTACTCTTGACATCTGATTGATAATAGATGTTGTTTTCAAAGATGTAGATCTGTGGAGACAAAAAAAGTAATATATTAGAGGAATTAAGATAAAGATAAGATATTATTTTATTAGTCCGACAAGGGGTAATTTACAGTGAGTGTTACAATGCAAAGTGGAAAGCAGAACAGAGGTTGCTTTTTGGTTTTTTTAAGGACATATCACACAAGGCAGGTGAAATTATCTCTAGACCACTTTAGATACCCACACATTCACTAAGGCAGCCAAGAATAGTTTAAAAGATGGGCCATTTATCAGATTTCAGTTTATAAAACTTGTCATACATATCACAACTTTCACACACAGATATATGCTCATCTGTTGGCGGCCATGGCAAAGGGCTAGGAGCAGTAAGTCATTGGTTCATGAGCAACCAAAACAACCTGTAAATTTAAGCATCCTCAAACCAAGATTCTCTCTAGTTTAAGATTGATAAGGTGGAGCAGAGCTCTGACCAGTGGTTTTGCATGACCATAATCTAGCATCTAACTAATGTTCTGTTGAATTGCATCTATTTCATACATTTATTTATTTGATAAGGCAGTGTCTTATTTTATATGCAGTTGTTCTGCTTTCCACTTTCCTGCTTGTAACTCTGGAAATTTCCCCTTGTGGGGCAAACAAAGGAATATCTTATCTTAACTTAATCAACACATCTAAAAAAAGATCTAAACTAATGTCATGGTACCATAAATCATCACAACACAAATCCAAATCTATCTCACATAGAGACACTCTACCAAGGATCCCTCTCTGGCTTTTGTCCAGGGACCCCCATGTCTGCGACTTTATGTGGTCTTACAAAAGGACAAAAGTCTTACAAGAAGGACAAACTCCTTGTTACAAAAGGACTTTGTCCCTGCACTAACACAACCTGAGTCACAAGGCGCTTCTGCTTTTTGTTTTGATACACATGATTTAGAAAAAAATACGAGTTTTTCTAAGTGCAGCAGTTTTGACAGTTCCCACTTCAAATGGACCATCTGCAAGTAAAGTGCACTTCATTAAGGTTAGTGGGTTCACTGCTCAGTCTGAGACTGGAGAAGAAAAATAATCAGCTAACTCTTATGGAATTTTCTCCCAGTGGGCTAATCTTTGAAATAGTGTTGGAGGGGGAGATTTAGCAATACTCCGAGAGTTAAATTTCTGAGATCTTACCACTACAACTGGGCAGTGCAGGGTTGAACTTATCAAGGCCACATTGATTTTTTTAACTGACCCTGATCAATATTAAACTCTTCTAGACCTATCATCTACTTTGAACAACCTGTTGCACTGAATGCAGTCAATATCTAATTTATACAAAGAAATGACACATTCGCTATTTAATAAGGGGAGTGAGCCAGTGGAAGAATTACCAAGGAAATATTTTCACCAGACTTATGAAATTGACTTGACTTTAAAATGTGATTGACTTTCATTAGACACACTTGCGACATCAGCGTTTCCCAAGATGCCCCTGTGTTGCTAATAAGACAGTATATGCCAAGAGGGGATGCAAGAGGGCTGATGAAGAGGGGCATTCCCCACCCCCCGATCCCCAACCCCAAGAGTGAAGCGTTGAAACTCAGGTACTTTAGGATGGGGTTTCTGGCAACGCCCCTTCTTAGGTCACTCAACAGCTGGAAATGATTCAAATCTGTCAACCTGATTTATCTCTAAATAAACCACAGAGATGGATTTAAATACAGATGAAGGGACTGCACAGTGCTTTTAGCAGTCAACAAAAATACCCTCCCCTCACAGAAAGTAAACGTAGGAGGGCATAATGAGATGAAAATTACATTTCAATATATGAGTGAGCTTCAAAGCTAGCCAGGGAATTTGAAATTAGCAGAACGTGATCAGCAGACTGAAACACTTTTTATTTTTATGTGTTTTTAGATGTTCACA